>KE504773.1:333225-357072 GCA_000441515.1 Elaeis oleifera | reverse complement strand
GACTGCTTCAGTCCACTTAAATTCTCCTCCTTTCTTGATGCATTCAATGATAGGAGCAAGAATAATGCTGAAGTTCCTCACAAACCTTCGATAAAAGGATGTTAGACCATGAAAACTCCTCACTTCAGATATATTGGTAGGAATAGGCCACTCCTTGATCGCTTTCACCTTTTTCTCATCAACTTTCACTCCATGTTGCTACACAATGTAGTCAAGAAAGATTATGCCATCCTGACAAAAATGATACTTTTTGAGGTTGCCATATAGCTTCTCTTGTCGCAGAACCTCAAAACTCCCCTAAGGTGCTCCATATGCTCCTCCTGATTCCTACTAAAATTAGAATATCATTAAAATACACAACCATAAAATCACCAATGAACTTATGCAGCACATGATTCATCAATCTCATGAACGTTCTAGGCGCATTGGACAAGCAAGATGGCATGACCGTCCACTCGTACAATCCGAACTTGGTCTTGAATGCAGTCTTCCATTCATCACCTTTCTTTATATGAATTTGATGATATCCGCTCCTAAGGTCTATTTTTGAGAAGACCTTAGCTCCATACAACTCATCAAGTATATCGTCCAATCATGGGATTAGATAGCGATATTTTACTGTAATCTTGTTTATCGTCCTACTATCTACACATCCGCATATATCTATCCTTCTTCGGTATCAACAGAACTGATACTGAATATGGGCTTATAGACTCCCTCATATAATCCTTCTCCAAAAGATCAGAAACTTGCCATTGCATCTCCTTGGCCTCCTTGGAATTGCATCTATAGACTGGTCTATTTGGTAAGACAGACTCTGAAACGAGATCAATCTGATGCTCGATCTCTCTGATTGGTGGCAATCTTTTTGGTAACTCTTCAGGAAACACATCCACAAATTCCTTCAAGGTCTCCATTTGCGGTGAAAGAGAGATTTTTCATCTGAAACCTGCTTGGCTACAAGAAAAAAATAATTTCATGGTTAGTCAAATCTCGCTCCACTTCCCCTTTGTTGGCAAATAGGTTCTCTTTCTTACCCTTCTCAATCACAAGCTGATCCTTCCGGACTTGTTGTGGATTAAGTGGTCCCAATACTATGTTCTTTCCGTCCTTGACAAACGAATAGATATTTTTGAAGCCGTCATGAATAGCCCTCCAATCGTACTGCCAAGATCTTTCCAAAAAAAGATGGCTAGCTTTTACAGAAACCACATCACAAACAATCTCATCCTTGTAAGACTTGCCTCTAGAGAAAAGTACTACAACCTGCTTTGTAACCTTCATATCACCATCGTCAATAAGCCATTGCAATCTATAGAGACGGGGATGCTTAACGGTCATCAGATTAAGTTTTTCATCAAAATAGTGGAAGCCATATTGGTACAGCTACCTCTATCAATGATAACACCACATATCTTATCATAGATGATGCATTTGATATGGAAGATGTTTTCGTGCTGCTCATCATCCATTTTGGCCTGTAAGTTCAAATTGTGACGAATAACCAACAGCTCTCCATCTACAAACTCCACATAATCTTCTTCCACCTCTTCCAAAATAGCCTCATCTTCACTTTTAATTTCTTTTGTGACTCCCAAATGAACATCACCCTCTTGTTTAGACATTCAGAGGCTATATGACCATAACCAAGAACTTAAAACACTTGATATCTCGACTTCGCTTGAGAGGTTGCGAATTTCCCACATTCTCTTTTCTTTGGCCCATTTATGGTTTGCTTGCTAGAATCACCCTTTTCTACTTGTTTTGAAACCGTCTTAGGGACGAACTATGATGATGAGGAAGATGAGTTGGTGGTCTTACTCGGCTTATTTGCACCATACTTGCACTGACTTTCCATCTTAACAGCAAGTTTGATCACATCTTCAAGGAACACATAAGATTGCAACTCCATCGTATCAGCAATCTCCTTATTTAAGCCTCCTAAGAACCTTGCAATGGTTTGCTCTTGAGGTTCTCGCAAATCGTACCTCATCATCAGCATCTCAAATTCTTTGATATAATTCTCAACGCACATGCCTCCTTGCCTCAAGCTTTGTAACTTGATGTACAGCTCCTGCTTATGATATTAAGGTATAAATTGCTTCTCCATGATCCGCTTCATAAGCCTCTAGCTCTGGATCTCCTCTTCTCCATCCCTCCTATGCTGAGCTTTCACATTCTCCTACCAAAGATTAGCATAATCAGTAAATTCAAGGGCAGCAAGTTTACATTTTTTACCTCAGAATAGTCTTGACATTCAAAGAACTTCTCCACACGTTGCACCCATTCCAGATACTCTTCGGGTGAGCTGATTCCTTTAAAGGATGGAATCTTCATCTTAATATTATCTCCAAACCCCTTTGCTCCTTTGCCATGGGTGTTCCTCCACACCATCATCATCTTCAGGTTCGTCATATTCCTCTTCATCATCACGATGAGCTCATCGTGGTGGTGGATGGCCACGCCACTGTGGTGGTGGGAGAAGCATTGCCAACTACTCAAACGCCTGCGTTAGATGATTGAGCTACTCCATCATCTCTTCTTGATGCCACTGGAGCCCCATGATCTGAGCTTGTTCCAGACTCATACCTCTAGAAATAACAGGGACCTCATCTCCTCCAGACATGATTTGGATGCCAAACACTCCCTCGGCTCTGATACCAAACTGACGTGCCCAGATCTGAATAACTGTCTTATGTAGGTAAGGATAAAGTTAGAGTGTACGAAAAAAAGAGAACCTTTGAAACCTGATTGATAAGAAAATCGCCACAATCAGATCACAAAGGGATAGAACGCCACACTTAAAAAAAGAAGAATGTGAGTGATAAGTTCCAGAATTTGTAACTCGCCACTAACATACAAAGGTTAGATGAGAAAATTCAGCAACACTCATTTCATTCATTGAAGTCTGAATAAAATATATAGATCGCCTCCCTTTATATAGATATGAGAGGAAACATAAGACAAATTCAGTAAATAGAAGAAAATAATAAAATTTTGCTATTACGAAAATCATGGTAAGAAAATCATGGTGACTACATCTTGCTATTAAGAAATCATGATGGCTGCATCTTGCTATAAAGAAAATGATGATGGCTGCATCGTACTATTAAGAAAATCATGGTAGCAGCATCTGCTATTCAAGAAATGATGGTGGCTATTAAATGACGAATTAGAAAAAATAAACAACCTCCTAGACTCGATCCTTTTTCAAGCAATAGCTTCTTAAAATTTCTGCCAAGTTTGATTTGCACCAACATCATGCTTCTATGCAAGTGAGCAAAGTCATCAATTCGGCTCTTGCTCGTGTAATTTGATCCACATATGGCATCTGATCATCTCCTTCATGATAGTGCACACCAATTCGGGATGACTAGAGGGTTTGTTCAACCATATTTGATTGCACAGATAATCTAGTCAAGGAAGTCAAATGCTATCCTTTTACTCAACCAGAGGTATGATCATGAAAAGAAACTACTTTTTTCTTTGATCACCAGAAATTTCTACTTTAGGGTTTGGCACCTACTTTAGGGTCTCTTACGAAACTCATTCCCACACCCACTTCATAAGAACTTCATGTTCTAAATTTTTGAAAGGGGGCTTGCTTTCACTAACCCACAACCTGAATCGCCTCCTGGTCTGACTACCCCTACAGATAAGCAAGGTTTCTTGGAATGCTTTCCTGCTTTTCCAAATCATGCCAGCCTTCAAAGGAGGTAGCCTTTGCTTATGATTTTTACATGTCATCGATGCCTTTCTTGTTTCATATCTTCTGATCATGCACACCACCATAAACCCATTTATATTAACAATATTGAAATTTATTGATTTTCAATAATGCAACTAGAACTACTGCCCCAGTTCTCTTCAATAAATAAATGTAAAAGTTGAATTCAGATTCACAGAAAAACAAAATGAAAAGGAACTTACGTAAACTAAAAACTTTCTTATATGAAAACAGAAAATAAATATCTAAAAAGTCCAAAACTGATGGGAAGATACTGCCTGTTTCAGATAGCTTGGTATCCAAAACATGTCAAATCAATACTGGTTTGAAATCAATCTGATACTAGACAGTCATTTTTGGGTTCAAACAACACATTTTAGTTTAGGCAATGACCAATGTGTTCAGATGAAAGAGTTGAAACAGTCAAATTATCCCATAAAAATTCTAAAAAGATCTAAGAAAGGTTTTAAACCATATTGGCAGGTCTAGATGATCTATCAGCATAAAGTGAAGCAATCATGTGTTTGGTTTGCACACAATAATCACAGAGAGCAGCAATGGTAATTGCTTATATTTTATTCTCACAATGAATTTCATTTTGCAGGCAATTTTCTACTTTCTTTTGTTTTTTGAGATCACAAAAATAGTTTGCTCTATTCATGATGTTTTTATCTTTTTTTTTCTTTTCCTTCTATTGGTCACAAGTATTCGGTTAGTTATAAGGCAAAAATAATAAAAGACAATTCTTGGAACAAACTAGTCAGAACTTTTATAATAATTGAAAGCATGTCCAAACCAGAATAACAATTACAGAAAAGGATGAGAAGTGAGCTTATCTGCCCAGACACAGAATATGTTATCATACCCAATTCAGCAAACACACAATTATCGCATTTATAAGCCCTGTTATTTTATATGCATTTTTATGCTGAAACCTTCTCACCAGATATGAATTTTCACACCCAAAACCAATCCCAACTTTTTGAATCGAGATTGACTTCAAGTATATTACAATCAAGCCTGGTTCGAGTTACTTGGCCTCCGCTATATGAATCCTCATCGACAATAATTCCTGCTGTCCGAATTACACCAGACAAAGATGTAAAGTGCACCAGAGACTTTCCAATATTCCAAATTGCGGAGCAATATATACAACCTCACCACATGATCAAATTCAAAATAATCAACCAAACAATCAAATTAATCCGCTCTAATTTTCCCAAATAACCTTTTTTTTTTTGGGTGCAATCCCCAAATTACCTAATAGGACGCAGATCAAATTCACTTATCAATAAACCTACCGCAACCCTACATCAAAACTTTCAAAAGATTGAATCTTGACCCTAGAATCTCCAATTAGACGAAAGGGTAAATAGATCGAGGAAAAAGGATTAAAAGGGAAGCAATCGGGGCCAGAAAACCAAGAATCAGAGAGAAAAAAGACAAGGGAGCGTTAGGGCACCTCTTGATGTCCTTCTTCTGGGCGACAAGGCACTCGAGGATGCATTCCTTGCAGAAGACGTGGCCCTTCTGACAGCAGACGGGGTCGATGAAGGGCTTGAGGCAGAGGCAGCAGGCGTCGAAGGGCTTGATCGAGTCCTTCGCAAGGCGCTCTCGTTGCGTTCCATTACCCAGCTTCCGCTTCTCGTCGTATGCGAAGTATGCGAGGTCGTTGTCGTTCTTCGAGTGCCTCTGCGGCATCCTCTCCTCCCTATCACGCTTCCGCGCCGATCAAAATCCTCCAAAAAGAGAGATCAAAAAAAAAAAAAAAACTAACCCCAGCTCAAAGGAGAGAGAAGGAAACCCGGAAAGATCGCACTTCCACCGCCGGAGAGGAGAACGTGATGCAATTCGAACAAGAGATCAAACATACAACGGTTAGGTGACCGAAGGGAGAGGACGCTTTCTCCAGAAGTTGGTACGCTAGCGGATGACAGACATCAGACATCGTCCGTTTCTCCCGTGTCGATAAGCGAACGGTGGATCGTTGCACACCCGTAACGCCTGTCCTTATGAAAATGCTTCCTTGATAATTAATTTTCATTTTTAGAAAAAAAAATCACAAAAGTTTTGGCACGAAATTTATTTCATGGTTACTGCTATTTTGGCTTTCTTCGTCGTCATCATCATTTTTTTTTTCTTGTTTTGGTGGTATACGGGGGCTGAGTCCAAGACTATCAATGTCGTCCAATACGTTGGATAATAAAATGAAGCCTAAATCTAGCGGAACAAGCATTTGAATAAGAATTAAGCCATCAAATAATGGCAAGAGAATCCCTCTCAAAGAAATTATTGTGCCACAAAGTGAACAAGGGCTGAAGAGATAGTAGATCAAATTGCAGATGGTTCAGCATAGGATGTGCAAGAAAATTGGTCAAACCATAAAATTAATTTAAACAAATTATTTCAATTTAGTTTAGATTGGATTTTTTCATGTTTAATTTAGTTTCAGTTGGAAAAATTATGAAATTGAAAAAATCGATTTGATTTTGGTTTAAATCTCTATAAAACTAATTTAAACCGACTTATACATAAGTGGTTCATCATTTGGGCAAACCCTTCGACTATCATCGGTGGAAATTCTATTTGTAAGAGTATTTAGATTTTAGTTTGAACCTCTATAATCTTGGTCTGGATAAGACATATCGAGACCTGATATCAAAGATGTCTCATCCTCTCATCATGGTTTGTCTAAAATTTCCTATAGATTAGATCGAGGGCCCAAAATAGTTCAACTTTTTCATTTTCTTAAACTTTACAAGTTACATGCTTGGACCTACCAAAACAATATATGCCAACCATATCGACACCGATAGATCTTAGCAATTAGCTGAAAACTCATTTTTAGTCTTGAAAATTGAAAATACAAATAAGAAAAATGCACTGCAACCTACAAGAAGCCAATTCATTGATTATCTGTTGATAGCCGATTAATCCAAATCTAATAACCTGATAAACCGAACTGAGCCAAACCGATTATTTCAGATTGGTTTAAATTGATTTTTTCATAAGGTTAGTTTAATTTCATTTCAATTTTATAAAATTGATTCAAGTCGATTTGATTTAAAAATTTATCTTAAACTGACCCAAACTGAAACCGTGTACAATCCTAGTCCAACATGTGGCACAAAATAAGAAAGAACAATCCTTACCCTCAACCAAAAATAGGTGCCTAATTTCATTTCTAATGACATACCTAGTCGCAGCTTGGTCCCCACAAATAGAAACATCAAATTAGATTTTAATACACCAAGGGTAGAAGTTATCTAGCACACAAACAAGGTAGAGGTATGAGTAAATGATAAAGAAATACCCTAGGATCTTGATTATGTATAAAGTCCAACCTAAGACTTCTGAAAGCAAGGTCAGAGAGAAGGCCAAAAGCCTATCTAACCAACTGCTGAGGAGAAGGAAAGGTCTACTGATGAACTCTAGCTTTCCTACCTTTCTAGAGAAACTAAGTGGTGCAGACAATAATTGCTACTCTCTACCAAGGCATCAAAGAACCATGCAATGTCGGCAAGAACAATAAAGTTGATTTTTAAGCTTTTTTTTTTGTATGCTAGTAATTCAATTGGTGTGCAAGAAGAGAGTCAATTTCAATTACATTTTGAGAGAGATAAATGATTGGAGATTGGAGATTGGAGATAGAAAATGATTCACAACCTAAGTAATTTATAATCATACAAAATATCTTAGTTGCAGCATATACCAGATTGATGAAGTACTTTTTTAATTAGAATATTGATGAATATTTGATTTCAAGAGTTTAAATAGTTAGTTTTACTCAAAAAAGCTTAATTTATTCTATTAGTAAAAGGTTGATATTAATATATCAAGTTTAACAACTATGAGCGGAAAAAAAGAAGAGAAAAATAGGTTTAGTCCCAATGCTACCTCTCCGTCCATATTATAAAATGGTCCATGCCCTCTTAAATAAAACAAATGTACTTCTCCAGTTCAAAGTCATTAATGAAACATTCAAATCAATGTTCCGTATTATTGATTATGATTTATGTTATAAAAATATATAGAACTAAATATTATATATTTTAGTGATCTCTACTCTATACATCAATATGAATATAAAAGTGGATGATTTTCATTATCCTAATATATTAAAATACATGATAAATCATTTGCATCAGGAATCCATCCTATTTATCATGACCTGCACAACTAGAGCATGCATGGATTGAGAATCCATAGATTCTGATTTTTAAAGCATGGTAACTTCGATCAATGGAATATAAGAGATGATGCACAACAATACTGAAATGATTTCTCAAAAGAGTTTGTGCATGCCATCATGCAAATTCCACCTTCCATAAATCAGCTAAGACTAATGCCAAATAGGACCGCCTCCAGCAATCAAAACCGGAGAACATATGCCAAGCTACGGTAATTTAAAATGAGCAATACTCTAACTTACATTATCTAGAAAATATGAAGATTTAAGTTATTCTTCACTCAATTACATGAGGACATGAAGGGTGTGGAACTCTGCGTTGGAGTGCATAACAATTTGGCCATTATTAGTATAGTAATGAGTTCGGGTGTGGTGCATATCGTACCATCCATCGTGTGATGGACAGTCGTATGCAGGTGTATGTTCATTGCTTGCGGTCGTGCGTGGCCGTCTATCACGTGATAGATAGTATGCATGATGTACTGCACGGTATGGTGCATAGTGGAGAATCCATACGGTATAATTGCTAAAAAAATTCAACACGCCATGGACTTGGCATGAAGCTACTACTTTGCCATGCTACCGGAAAGATACAAAGCGGGCTCACTCAAAATGTTATGTGGACGCTTGAATTAAAGCCTTGGGCATCTTCATACATTAGAACTCCCTGATGCTGCGCTTTTAACTTGAGAAACGGTAGAGGTGGTGATCGGCATGTCTGAGGAGAAATTTATGTTCTCCAGGCCTTCCACAAGAATTTGAAGTGATCTTGGAATAGGAGGCATGTTAATTCGTGAAAGCCCTCTAAAATTTGAACAACATGTCCCATCGTTGGCCTGGAACTTTCATCATCCTGAACGCACCAACAAGCAATTTTACAAGCTCTTTCGAGCTCTTCAATATTCACATCATCCCCAAGTCTATGATCCACCAAGCTTTGGACATCCCTTTGCATGATTCTGTTCGCAGCTAATGTAGGAAAACATGTAGCTTTCCCTTCCTCTGTCTGCTCCAAGTTTCTCCTGCCAGATATAATTTCGAAAAGCATCATCCCGTAGCTGTAGACATCAGCTTTAGCAGTGATGGCTACGCCAGTTATCCATTCAGGTGCAAGATATCCATTTATATTAATAATTATTTTGATTCTAATAATATGGAAAAAATCAGTAGTTTCACATCGATTGTGAATTAAGAAGGACTCGTACTTATAAGGAAAAAAAATTCTTCCCACGTGAGATGCCTTTTAAAGGACAAAACCGTGAGGTCCATGGATTAGAGCGGACAATACCTCACGTGACATATCGAGTCTTTGTCCGCAACAATGGTGCAACAGGTAGGGATCGAGGTCCGTCTCGATTCTCTGGGGCTGAGGTCCACCTCAGCTGACTGTGGGGCTCTTCGGACTGTATACATCGAAGTCCCTCTTGACTGGAGGGCTCTGTTGTGGTTCTAATAATGTGAAGGGCACCAATAATCCCACATCGGTTGTGAGTCAAGGGGGACTCGTGCTTAAAAGGAGGAAAACATCTTTCCCATGTGAGACGCCTTTTAAAGGGCAAAACTGTGAGGCCTATGGGCTAAAGCGAACAATACCTCACGTGACGGACCGAACCTTTGTCCGCAACAATAATATTAGAATTTATTGATTTTCAATAATGCAATTGAAACTACTGCCCCAGTTCTCTTCAATAAATAGTCAATGTAAAAGTTGAATTCAGGTTCATGGAAAACAAATGAAAGGAACTTATGTAAACTAAAAACTTTTCTAATGTGAAAACAGAAATAAATATCTAAAAAGTCCAAAACTGATGGGAAGATACTGCCTGTTTCAGCTAGCTTGGTATCCAAAACATTTCAAATCAATACTGGTTAGAAATCAATCTGATACTAGGCAGTCATTTTTGGGTTCAAATAAACATTTTAGTTTAGGCAATGACCAATGTGTTCAGATGAAAGAGTTGAAACAGTCAAATTATCCCATAAAAATTCTACAAAGATCTAAGAAAGATTTTAAACCATATTGGTAGGTCTGGATGATCTATCAGCATAAAGTGAAGCGATCATGTGTTTGGTTTGCACACAATAATCACAGAGAGCAGAAATGGTAATTGCTTATATTTTATTCTCACAATGAATTTCATTTTGCAGGCAATTTTCTACTTTCTTTTGTTTTTTGAGATCACAAACAGACTTTGCTCTATTCATGATGTTACCCAGCTTCCGCTTCTCGTCGTATGTGCGAGGTCGTTGTTGTTCTTCGAGTGCCTCTGCGGCATCCTCTCCTCCCCCTCAGCCTTCCAAGGCGATCAGAATCCGAGATCAAGAAAAAAAAAAAAAACCTAACCCTAGCTCTAAGGAGAGAGAAGGAAACCCGGAAAGATCGCACTTTCACCGCCGGAGAGGAGAACGTGATGCAATTCGAACAGGAGATCAAATATACAACGGTTAGGTGACCGAAGGGAGAGGACGCTATCTCCAGAAGTTGGTATGCTAGCGGATGACAGACATGAGGCATCGTCCGTTTCTCCCGTGTCGATAAGCGAACGGTGGATCGTTGCACACCCGTAACGCATGTCCTTATGAAAATGCTTGCTTGATAAATTAATTTTCATTTTTAGAAAAAATTCACAAAAGTTTTGACACGAAATTTATTTTCATGATTACTGCTATTTTGGCTTTCTTCATTATCATCATTTTTTTGGTGGTATACAGGGGCTGAGCTCAAAACTATCAATGTGGCGTAAACTGTACGTCCAATATGTTGGATAATAAAATGAAGCCTAAATCTAGCAGAATAGGCTCTGCAGGATGGATTAAAAGAGGCTGGTAGCGTGCCTTACTAGCAATCCAATTTGCGGTCTGATTTATCTTCCTGAAAAGAATATAGCACCTGAAAATGCAGTTGATTCCCCTTCCAAATGAAAAGATTTGATATAAAGGATTAGTAGGATTACAAGCATTTGAATAAGAATTAAGCCCCAGCAAATAATGGTAAGAGAATCCCTCTCAAAGAAATTATTGTGCCACAAAATGAACAAGGGCTGAAGAGATAGTAGACCAAACTGCAAGCAGTTCGCCATAGAGTGTGCAAGAAAATCGGCCAAACTGCAAAATCAATTTAAACAATTATTCAGTTTGGTTGGATTGGATTTTTCCACGTTCAATTTAATTTCGGTTTGAAAAATTTTGAAATCGAAAAAATCGGTTTGGTTTGGTTTAAATCTCTATAAAACTAATTTAAACCGACCTATACATAAGTGGTTCATCATTTGGGCAAACCCTCCTACCATCATCGGTGGAAATTCTATTTGTAAGAGTATTTAGATCTTAGTTTGGACCTTTATGATTTTGGTCTGGGTAAGACTTATTGAGACCTGATATCAAAAGTGTCTCATCCTCTCATCATGGTCCGTCTAAAATTTTTCTGTAGATTAGATCAAGGGGCCCAAAGCAGTTTAATCTCTCCATCTTCTTGAGCCTTACAAGTTATATTCTTGGACCTACCAAACCAATATATGCCAACCATATCAACACTGGTAGATCTTAGCAATTTGCTGAAAATTCATTTTTAGCTTTGAAAATTGAAATAAAATAAGGAAATGCACTGCAACCTACAAGAAGCCAATTCATTGATTATCTATTGATAGCCGATTAATTCAAATCTAGTAACCTGATAACCGAACTGAGCCAAACTGATTTTTTAGATTGGTTTCAATTAATTTTTTTATAAGGTCAGTTTGGTTTCGTTTCAGTTTTACAAAATTGATTCAAGTTGATTTGATTTGAGAATTTATCTTAAACTGATCCAAACTGAATCATGCACAATCCTAGTTCAACATATGGCACAAAATAGGAAAGAACAAGCCTTACCCTCAACCAAAATAGGTGTCTAGTTTCATTTCTAATGACATACCTAGTAGCAGCTTGGTCCCCACAAATAGAAGCATCAAATTAGATTTTAATACACCAAGGGTAGAAGTTATCTAGCACACAAACAATGTAGAGGTATGAGTAAATGATAAAGAATACCCTAGGACCTTGATTATGTATAAAGTCCAACCTGAGACTTACTGAAAGCAAGGTCAGAGAGAAGGCCAAAAACCTATCTAGCCAACTACTGAGGAGAAGTAAAGATCTACTGATGAACTCTAGCTTTCCAACCTTCCTAGAGAAACCAACCGGTGCAGACAAGAACATACAAGATGCTACTCTCTACCAAGGCATCAAAGAACCAAGCAATGTCGGCAAGAGCAATAACGTTGATTTTTAAGCTTTTTTTTGTATGCTAGTAATTCAATTGGTGTGCAAGAAGAGAGTCAATTTCAATTAGATTTTGAGAGATATAAATGATTGGAGATTGGAGATAGAAAATGATTCACAACCGAAGTAATTTATAATCGTACAAAATATCTTAGCTGCAGCATATACCATATTGATGAAGTACTTTTTTTAATTAGAATATTGATGAATATTTGACTTCAAGAGTTTAAATAGTTAGTTTTTACCCAAGAAAAGCTTAATTTATTCTATTAGTAAATAGGTTGATATTAATATATCAAGTTTAACAACTATGAGTGGAAAAAAGGAAGAGAAAAAATAGGTTTTAGTCCCAATGCTTCCTCTCCGTCCATATTATAAAAATGGACCATGCCCCTCTCAAAATAAAACATATGTACTTCTTCAGTTCCAAGTCAATAATGAAACATTCAAATCAACGTTCCATACCATTGATTATGATTTATGTTATAAAAATATATAGAAACTAAATATTATATATTTTAGTGATCTCTGCTCTATACATCAATATGAATATAAAAGTGGATGATTTTCATTATCCTAATATATTAAATACATGATAAACCATTTGCATCAGGAATCCATCCTGATTATCGTGACCTGCACAACTAGAGCATGTATGGATTGAGAATCCATAGATTCTGACTCTTAATGATTTCTCAAAAGAGTTTGTACATGCCATCATGCAAATTCCACCTTCCATAAATCAGCTAAGACTAATGCCAAATAGGACTGCCTACAGCAATCAAAACCGGAGAACATGTGCCAAGCTACGGTAATTTAAAATGTGCAACACTCTCACTTACATTATCTAGAAAATACGAGGATTTACGTTATTCTTCACTCAATTACATGAGGACACGAAGGGTGTCGAACTTTGCATCGGAGTGCATGACAACTTGGCCATTATTAGTATAGTAATGAGTTCAGATGCAGTGCACAGCATATCATTCATCATGTGATGGACAGCCGTGCGTTGTTGCATGCCTATTGCATGCGGCCGTGTACGGCTGTCCATCATACGATGGATGGTGTGCATGGTGCACCGCTCAATACCGTGCATAGCAGAGGATTTGCATGGTATGATTGCTATAATAATTCAACACGCCATGGACTTGGCATGAAGCTACCACTTTGCCATGCTACCGGAAAGATACAAAGCGGGCTCACTCAAAATGTTATGCGGACGCTTGAAAAGTCTTGGGCATCTTCATACACTGGAACTCCTTGGTGCTGCGCTTTTAACTTGAGAAACGGTAGAGGTGGTAATCGGCATGTCTGAGGAGAAATTTATGTTCTCGAGGCCTTTCACAAGAATTTGAAGTGATCTTGGAATAGGAGGCACGTTAATTCGTGAAAGCCCTCTAAAATTTGAACAACATGTCCCATCGTTGGCCTGGAACTTTCATCATCCTGAACGCACCAACAAGCAATTTTACAAGCTGTTTCGAGCTCTTCAATATTCACATCATCCCCAAGACTATGATCCACCAGGCCTTGGACATCCCCTTGCATGAGTCTGTTCGCAGCTAATGTAGGAAAATATGTAGCTTTCCCTTCCTCTGTCTGCTCCAAGTTTCTCCTGCCAGATATAATTTCGAAAAGCATCATCCCGTAGCTGTACACATCAGCTTTAGCAGTGATGGCTACGCCAGTTATCCATTCAGGTGCAAGATAGCCTATTGTTCCTCTCGTCGTAGTCAGTACTCGGCTGAAATCCCGGCCTAAAAGCTTGGCCAGACCGAAGTCTGCTACTTTTGGAACAAAGGCTGCATCGAGTAGTATGTTCTCTGGCTTTATATCACAGTGTATGATGCAGTCCCTGCACTTCTCGTGGAGATAAGCTAATCCTCTAGCAATTCCAAGAGCAATTTGGTACCTTTATTCCAGTCCAAGACCATGGAATTGTTGTGGAAGAGCTGAGCATCCAGAGAACCCTTTGGCATGAACTCATAAACCAGCAACCTTCTGGTGCCTTCGGAGCAAACCCAAGAAGGCGAACCAGGTTGATATGCTGCACCGTTCCAATCGTGCTTACCTCGGCCCGGAACTGCTTCTCTCCGTGCAGGCAAGGCCTTCAAGCTTCTTACAGCTATGGCGGTCGAATCCGGCAAGAACCCCTTGAACACCGAGCCAAAACCTCCTCCTCCCAATTTCTCCGAGAAGTTCTTGGTGAAATGCTGCAGGTCGCTGTATCTGAATGGCACCAGAGTTCTCCCCACTGCTTTCGCTGCACGAATCATCCGCCTCTTCCGGCGCCTCCAGATCCCCACCCATACGATAACCACGCAAACAACAAGCCTGCAACCACACCGGCGACGGCCCCGGTGACCGTTCGCTTCTTGCTTGTGGGATCCGGCAGCTCCGAAGCAGCCAGCCGAAGGTAAAGGGTTCCTCCCTTCGGTCCATTGTATTGCTCCTGTAGATTGATCAAATCCCCGTACCACATGGAACATCCACCACCAAATGAGTAAGCGGTACAAGAGCAATTGTTCAAACAGGCTGATTCACAATCTTCAAGACTTCCAACATCTACATTCTGAGGATTCAATGGCCACCTCATACTCTCCATCTCATAAAACTTATCTTTCTCGACATGTGCTGAGCTGTTGCTGCTGCACTGCAATGGAGTGTTCCTCACGCAACCCCCTGTTCGATCCTCCAAATCCCATTCGGTCTGGTTCCGCGCCGCAAAACCCTTGACGCATTTGCAGAATGGAAGGCCGTTCTCGTTGCAGCTCCCGAACGGCCCGCAGAGAGAATGCACTTCGCACTGCGCTCTCGGCTGGGACCAGAACAGTATCCATTCCTGAGAATTTTCCATCCACGTCAACTGCTTGATCTGCCCCGACAGATCCATTATAAACCTCGAGATGACCGAATCAGATTTAACAGAATAAGTGAAGTAGCTCTCGTCTGTATTGTTAACGTAAGTGAAGTCGTAGTTTAAATAATTCTCGTTCATCTCCGGCACTCCACTAAAGATGCGTCCATTCCAAGTCCCACTGGTCCAGTACGAGACAGACTTATTCCATTGAATGAAGTACTGGCTGCTTCCATTGGGGTCGAGCTCAAGGGAGAAGATCCCAGGAGCTGGGTCAGCTGAGCTCTTCCAGGAGATGAGGCGCTGGTTCTCTTTGGTCACCTTGTTCAGGCCGAGCTTGCCTCCGGGAAGCCACGTATGGGTGGGTGGTCGATGCTCTGCCACAAGATCCTGGAGGAGTTGGAGCCCTCTGCCAGCACAAGGTTTCCAGTGTCTTGGAGAACCGCTACAGTGGAATTGGTGGAGATGCTGGCATTAGTGGACCAAATTTGGGCTTTGGACTCGTTGAGGAGTACCAAGTTTCCATCGTCAGAGAGCTTGAGCTCGGATTTGGTGTGGTCTGAGACAGGGGTTTCTCTGTTGGCTACCCAGACGGAGGTTGGCTGTGAGACCTTTTGTACCAGATGGCTATGTAGTACTTGGTGGAGTTTGGTGGAGAGAAGAACCCAGAACAAGTTGCCTCTTTTGGAGGTTAGCTGCCGGTCTCCTGAGATGGAGGAGTTGGCAGAGATGGTGTCAGATGAGAAATATAGAGGGGTTTGGAGAGCCAAGAAGGGGATGAACAGGACGAGAGAGAAGGAAGAGAAAGGGGACGAAGTTTGGAAGAGCCATGGTAGCAGCGCTATGAGACGGAAAACAGGCATAGAACTAATAGGAGGGGGAGGAAGCAGTAATAGTTTCGAAAATAATATTGTTTTTGTTTTAATTTGACAGATGATTTCGTTGAGGTCGTCCCTCCGACTCATTAGACTTTGACCGAATCATGGTGCCAAATTACTAAAATGTCCCTTTTTTTGTTCATGAATTTTGACTTGAAAACACACTTGACTAAGTTGCAGGAGTTCGGAAATAACAGTATGTCTGATAGGAGAATATACACAGTGTATTATTTCTCAAATAAAAAAAATATAAAAAAATATCTACAAAGTGAATTGGTGCAAAGAGTTCCAGCGCAATACCTACGACGCCTTGGTGAGAGTTGGTTTCTGAGCGTTTCAACAATTCTGTGTTGAAGCAGAATCTAAATTAATGATTTCAAATTCATGATCTGCAAGATCAAAATTAGAAATTCTTTTGATATGGATTATGTTAAATATAGTAATATTAACACGGTAAGATTATGAGCGAAATTTACTATTTAACCGTTAACAACAGGGAAAAAAAAAAGGGGCCCCTTGAGATGTGTTGGAAATGCAAACATCATGCAAGTATATCCTAACAAGTCAAATAATCTGGTACCAATCAGTTTTTTCTATTTATAAGTATTTTGTGAATTAACTTGAGAGGCATTCCCTCCAGAAGTAAATACCTAACATCTTAATAATTTTGCCTGTGCTTATCGAGCATCATTAACATTATAGCATTGTTAGTTATTCATATAAATAAACGCAACATTTAGTTAATCGAAGGCACCAAAATAGTAATTTGTTGCAGATATCCGTACATAGTTCCATAAATTGTAAATATTTGAACTTAGAAAATCATTAGCTAGAGTACATATGTAAATAAATTTTAATTATTTGGTACTCACTTAACAATTAAGTTGCATAAATCGTTTTCATTGAACTAAAGCTTTATTATTGTTTGAAAAGAAATAAATCATGCTCTAAACATGTACAATCACAGTCAATGCAAATGAAGCTGATCTCTTAATCTTTTGGATATCCATCACAATAACATTTCTAGTACTACCACATGATATGGTGTACCAATTTATTTTTACCTAAATTTTGTATTCTAGTAATATTGGAGAGGAATATGAAAGTATAAGATAAGAAAGCTCAATTAAAAAATCTCAACAAGTATGGATAGGTAGATAGTGCACTAACCCTAACCCAAAAAGATAGTGCATTAGAAAATTATGCTTCAAATCTCTCTTTCAATCGTCCATGTGTCTATGACAATGATAAGCAATCATATAGAATACTTATGTCATCTATCTGAGTTTTAGATTTGAATATTTTATAGAACATGCCAAGTATCAAAACTAAATTTAATTTATAGAACAGGAATTTCTTTTTCTCTTAAGAGAGATAGTAGCTATCTTGCTCTAGAATGGAACCTCGAATGTCTCTAGGGACAGATGGATACCAACCAGTAGATCCAGCGTACTAGCGACTCAAAAAAATCAAAAGAAAAAGGAAAAATGCATTGCTTGGACTTATTTTTCATAGACAATAAAAATTTCATTTTTTGAGAGAGAAGCTCGCCTAAGACCTTGCTAAATTATAAGGACATTTTGTAACTTTAGCCTCTGAGAAAGTAAAAGCTTTGAGGAGACTTTGATCTTTAACGTGAAGTAGAACGACTATCGAATAGTCTACCGATAGCGACGCCGACAAGGACAACCGAGTTACCTACATTAAACGGGTCTTCGAACGCGTGCAAAACATCTCCTCCAAAGACCTGGCAAACATAAAGTAAAACCAACGAACACGGCAGACACCAGGATCCACTCGTGGTCCTTTCAGTGCGGTATTAACTTTCCCAAGTTCTGTAGTTATACCCGCCACGGGACCGTATTTTTATATACAATAAAAATACTACAATATATTAGAGATAGATTAGATACTATAATGTACAGATATATCAGTAATCATCACAATTACAATATATTATTTGACTTAACATTAAAAATATATCGTAATATAAGATATACAGGCTCTAAGTAATGGGAGAAACGATAGGAGGTATGCTATATACGTAAGCTCGGTGACCCCCTTGCAATTCGCGAGCAGTCCCACGGTCACGCCATCATGGAGAGGCATCTTATAGAAAGCGGCCACGAATACGACCATGAAGAGAAATCATTCAGTAATGCACATTATCAAGATACAAATGGTGTCACTGGAAGCCAAATACTGGTGAGGAGCCAAAAGTAATAAAGACCATGAGGAGCCAAAATGACCAAGTTGAAGTAAAATTACAGTCCAACTTTTTATTAAATAATTTCTTCTAAGGAAAAGTCAAGTCAAGTATGCATATGGATAAATGATTAATAAAAAATTAGCCATTTCAAAAGTCATATTCTAAAATTTAGAAGAAAGACTAGATGGGACAAAAAGAGCATAGTCTACTTCTTTCATTTTGTTAGGAGGTGTGGAGATATGAAAAAACAATGGCTAATTTCATGATCATTTAATTTTTATTGAAAAAGTTGTGATTCCACATCCCAAAAAAAAATTGCGATTGAAACTCACGAGCACAATTAGTTTGGAAAAATTTAACTTTATGTTGTAAAATATTTTCAACATGCGATTGAAAAATATGGAAGGTATGGTAGATATCAAAATAATTTTTTAATGGATGATATTGGAAGAAATAACTATAATCATCTTAAAAATGTATATAGTATCGATATCCAAAATGTGATATAAAAAACCTCAAATATTGAAAGATATTGCACATCCGATGTCATGTACGTAGAAATTTTTCTATATAGATTTTTTAACATTTAAAAATAAAAATACAACGATATTCAAATCAGATACAGATCAA
This sequence comes from Elaeis oleifera, assembly GCA_000441515.1. Lineage (NCBI taxonomy): Eukaryota > Viridiplantae > Streptophyta > Magnoliopsida > Arecales > Arecaceae > Elaeis > Elaeis oleifera. Next base: position 338,319 of record KE504773.1, on the reverse strand, counting down.
ACTATTTAATCTGAGTAGCATGCATATAGTAGATCTAATCTACTCAACACAGGATCGATTACATGCTTGTAATACAGAAATTAAATCAGATTTTTCATCAGTCTAAAATCAAGATTAGATCTCGATATCTTTATGTGGGTAGCAATCCATCACGATCGATGATCTGGATAATCTGATGAGATTCTCATCGAGCTGCACACATGTTCGATTTTTACGGATATTCACACGAGTCCCTCGAATCTGATCGGAGACCACGTTTTCATCGGAGTGCTAGCTCTCTTGTAGAAGACTTCTTTCAATGGTCGATCTGATTTCTCCTTTGGATCTGAAAGATGCTCTTAGATTTCGAAAGAGACTTAGAGGAGGATTATGAGGAAGAAGAAGAGGTGGAAGGAAGAGACTCTCTCTTTCTTTTCTTCTCCAAAGCTCACACTACACATGAAGGAGAAAAAAAACTTAGACCCACGCCCTAGAAAACCCTCTCTAGGTTCTCACGCCAAAAGAGGAAACTTTTTCCTCTTTCTCTCGCACCCGGGGAACCCCACGGCCGTCTCTCACGGCCCACCAGATTTTTCTACTGAAAACAACTAGTTTCTCTCGATGAAAAAAGCTTCTCTTTGTCGCACAAAAAGGAATAAATCTGGTAGGGGGCAGCAAGGAAGTTAAGATGAGGTTTTTCTCATCTAAATAAGAAATTCAAATTCAAATGGAAACCACCCAAACTCTATCCTTAAGAGGCATTGAGAGAGAGGCGTGCTCAGCCTAGTGCATGGAGGAAACTCACGAAAAATGAGAGGGTGCACGTGAGGTGTTGGCGTGGGCGTGGGGTGACACACAAGGGATGTAGTCCTTCACAAAATGGACTCTAAGGTTTCAATTTTATCTCAAACCAAATCAAGTTTGGTTTAGACCTAAACAGCTAATTGATCCTAATCTAATTAGGTCCCATATTAGATTTAAATCTCAATTCAATTAAGATTTAATTGAATCCAGATTCTGATCAAATCAGAAATGAGTCTCCCTTATTATTGAGTTATCTCATAACTCAATCAGACTTGATCTAACCAAATCCAAATCAATCTAAATTAAATCAAATCTAATTTGATTTGATTTCATCTCCAATGCTCCATCAAATTGAGTCAATTAGCAATCTAATTACTAATTAATCATCCTACAATTTACCAACTTTTAGCGAATTGATATATACCCATATGATACATTTAGTCGCATTTTTTTGTAAATTTGCAAAGAACAAGGAATTAATGATGGTGGTAGGCGGCCATTCAATGAATGAAATGCAAGAGATAACGTACAGAAATACTGAAATGATTTCTCAAAAATCCTGCAAATTCCACCTCCCATAAAGCAGCTAAGACTAATGCCCAATAGGACCGCCTACAGGAATCAAAACCAGAGAACATATGCCAAGGTATGGTTATTTAAAAAAATTGGAATATGCATGGGCAATACTCTGACTTCATTATCTGGAAAATATGAGGATTTAATTACATAAGGACATGAAGGGTATGGAAGCTCATATCTGAAGTACATGACGCCCTGTCCATTATTAGTGTAGTAATTACATATGCTAGAAAACATTCAACACTTCATAGACATGGCATGAAGCTACTACTTTGCGATACTACAAAGCGGATTCACTCAAATTGTATGCGGACGCTTGAAAAGTCTTGGGCATCTTCATACATTAGAACTCCTTGATGCTGCGCTTTAACTTGAGAGCCAGTAGAGGTGGTACTCCGTGCTTGGGAACTTTGATTCGATGACAACTCTGAGAAGAATTTATGTTCTCCGGGCTTTCCACAAGAATTTGAAGCGATCTTGGAATAGGAGGCATGTTAATTACCTGAAAGCCCTCTAAAATTTGAACCACCTGTCCCATGGTTGGCCTGGAACTTTCATCATCTTGAATGCACCAACAAGCAATTTTACAAGCTCTTTCGAGCTCTTCAATATTCACATCATCCCCCAGTCTATGATCCACCAAGCTTTGGACATCCCCTTGCATGAGTCTGTTCGCAGCTAATGTAGGAAAATATGTTGCTTTCCCTTCCTCTGTCTGCTCCGAGTTTCTCCTGCCGGATATAATTTCGAAAAGCATCATCCCGTAGCTGTAGACATCAGCTTTGGCAGTGATCGCTACACCAGTTATCCATTCAGGTGCAAGATAGCCTCTTGTTCCTCTCATCGTAGTCAGTACTCGGCTGAACTCCGGCCTAAAAGCTTTGCCAGACCGAAGTCTGCCACTTTTGGAACAAAGGACGCATCCAGCAGTATGTTCTCTGGCTTTATATCACAGTGTATGATGCAGTCCCTGCACTTCTCGTGGAGATAAGCTAATCCTCTAGCAATTCCAAGAGCAATTTGGTACCTTTTATTCCAGTCCAAGACCATGGAATTGTCATGGAAGAGCTGGACATCCAGAGAACCCTTCGGCATGAACTCATAACCAGCAACCTTCTGGTGCCTTCGGAGCAAAACCCAAGAAGCCGAACCAGGTTGACATGCTGCACCGTTCCAATCGTGCTTACCTCGGCCCGGAACTGCTTCTCTCCATGCAGGCGAAGGCCTTCAAGCTTCTTTACAGCTATGGCGGTCAAATCCGGCAAGAACCCCTTGAACACCGAGCCGAAACCTCCTCCTCCCAATTTCTCCGAGAAGTTCTTGGTGAAATGCTGCAGGTCGCTGTATCTGAATGGCACCAGAGTTCTCCCCACTGCTTTCGCTGCATGAATCATCCGCCTCTTCCGGCGCCTCCAGATCACCACCCATACGATAACCACGCAAACAAACAAGCCTGCAACCACACCGGCGACGGCCCCGGTGACCGTTCGCTTCTTGCGCGTGGGATCCGGCAGCTCCGAAGCAGCCAGCCGAAGGTAAGGCTTCCTCCCTTCGGTCCATTGTATTGCTCCTGTAGATTGATCAAATCCCCGTACCACACGGAACATCCACCACCAAATGAGTAAGCGGTACAAGAGCAATTGTTCAAACAGGCTGATTCACAATCTTCAAGACTTCCAACATCTACATTCTGAGGATTCAATGGCCACCTCATACTCTCCATCTCATAAAACTTATCTTTCTCGACATGCACGGAGCTGTTGCTACTACACTGCAATGGAGTGTTCCTCACGCAACCCCCTGTTCGATCCTCCAAATCCCATTCGGTCTGGTCCCGCGCCGCAAAACCCTTGACGCATTTGCAGAATGGAAGGCCGTTCTCGTTGCAGCTCCCGAACGGCCCGCAGAGAGAGTACACTTCGCACTGCGCTCCCGGCCGGGACCAGAACAGTATCCATTCCTGGAGATCTTCCATCCACGTCAACTGCTGGATCCGCCCCGACCGATCCATTATAAGCCTCGAGATGACCGAATCATATTTAACAGAATAAATGAAGTAGCTCTCGTTTCTCTTGTCCACGTAAGTGAAGTTGTAGTTATAGTTCTTGTTCATCTCCGGCACATCACTAAAGATTTGTCCATTCCAAATCCCACTAGACCAGTACGAGAAAGACTTATTCCATTGAATGAAGTACTGGCTGGTTCCATTGGGGTCGAGCTCAAGGGAGAAGATCCCAGGAGCTGGGTCAGCTGAGCTCTTCCAGGAGATGAGGCGCTGGTTCCTTTGGTCACCTTGTTCAGGCCGAGCTTGCCTCCAGGAAGCCACGTATCGGTGGGTGGTCGATGCTCTGCCACAAGATCCTGGAGGAGGTGGAGCCATCTGTAAGCTTAAGGTTCCAGAGTCCTGGAGAACCGCTACAATGTAGTTGGCAGAGATGTTGAGATTGGTGGACCAGATCTGGGCTTTGGACTCGTTGAGGAGGACCAAGTTTCCATTGTCAGAGAGCTTGAGCTCGGATTTGGTGTGGTCTGAGACCGGGGTTTCTCTGTTGGCTACCCAGACGGGGTTGTTTTGAGACTTTTTGTACCAGATGCCTATGTAGTATTTTTTGGAGGAGTTGGCTGGAGAGAAGAAGCCCAGAACAAAGTTGCCTCCTTTGGAGGTTAGCTTCTGGTCTCCTGAGATGGAGGAGTTGGCAGAGATGGTGTCAGATGAGAAGGAGAGAGGGGTTTGGAGAGCTAAGAAGAGGATGAACAAGAGGAGAGAGAAGGAAGGGGCCGAAAGGGGACGGGTTTTGGGAAGAGCCATGGTTGCAGCACTATTAGATGGAAAACAGGCTTAGAACTGATAGGAAGGGGAGGAAGTAGTAATAGTTTGGAAAAATAATATTGTTTTCTGTTTTTAATTTGACAAATGATTTCATTGAGGTCGTCCCTCCGACTCATTAGACTCTGACCGGATCATGGTGCCAAATTACTAAATGTTTTTTTTTTTTTTTTTTTTTTTTTTTTTTTCACGCGTTTTGACCGGCATACACACTTGACTATCTTGCGGGAGTCTTTATTTTTTGGTAATATAAGTTGCGGGAGTTCGGAGACTGACACTCTAACGGTATCTCTGAATATCTGATAAGAGAATATACACCGTGTATCATTTCTCAAATAAAAATAAGTTAAAAAAAAAGTCCACAAAGTGAATTGGTGCAAGAGTTCAAGCGCAATACCTACGACGCCTCGGTGAGAGTTGGTTTTTGAGGATTTCAACGATTCTGTGTTGAAGCAGAATCTAAATTAATGATTTCAAATCCATTATCTGCGAGATCAGAATTAGAAGCTCTTTTTATCTGGATCATGTTAAATACAGTAACATTAACATATTAAGATTATGAGCAAAATTTACTACTTAATGGTTAGCAACAGGAAAAAAAAAGGGGGCCCTTTGAGATGTGTTGGAAATGCAAACATCATGCAAGTATATCCTAACAAGTCAAATTATCTGTTACCAATCAGTTTTTTCTATTTATAAGTATTTTATGAATTAACTTGAGAGGCATTCCCTCCAGAAATAAATACATAACATATTAATAATTTTGTTTGTGCTTATCAAGCATCATTAACATTATAGTGTTGCTAGTTATTCATATAAATAAAACAATATTTAGTTACGATAACAACGTTCTTTACCGAAGGCACCAAAATAGTAATTTGTTGCAGATATCCATAAATAGTTCG
>KE504773.1:315549-333205 GCA_000441515.1 Elaeis oleifera | reverse complement strand
AGAGATTGTAAATGTTTGAACATAGAAAATCATTAGTTGGAGTCCATATGTAAATAAATTTTAATTATTTAGTAGTCACTTGTCAATTAAGTTGCATAAATCATTTTCATTGGACTAAAGCTTTATCATTGTTTGAAAAGAAATAACTCATGCTCTAAACATCTACAATCGCAGTCAGTGCAAATCAAGTTGATCTCAATCTTCTAAGTATCCATTGCAATAACATTTCTAGTGCTGCCGCATATTGTTGTAGGGGTCATATCACCTCAGTTGATGTCCTCGAGACTTATGAGTTTTAGGATTGACAAAATACCGATGTAAGGCTTGACAGTGGAGATCATCAGGAAGCTGAGATCATTATAAAGCAGATCTCATCGGAAGGCTAAGATCATCGTAAAGTCGTCTCTGGTATGTGGCAATATCAGAGAGAATCATCTGAGAATTATCTTGATCAAAATCTACTTCTGGATCAGATCGACTCTTGATGAAGTATTATGATCAGTTTGGCTATCTATCGACCTGAATTGATGTGATCCCATAATACAAACGATTATTTTACAGCTGTCTTCCAGTTTGCTATAGCTATGTTACCACTCATCTCTGGCTGGTACATATAGCTAAGTATGAACTCATCCCTAACTGGCACATACAGCTAAGTATGATATCATTTCCAGCTAATATGTACGGCTATACTCTAGCTCACTTATAGCTGGTTATAACCGCCTAACAAACTCTCATAACCACCTAACAAACTCTGTAACGGTCTCACCAGTTCCTTTATAAATAGAAGGTCAGGGATCTTCCAATGGTAAGGTCTAATTCTCAAAAACTAGAGTGAGACTATACCGGTGGAAACTTTGCCAGTTCTTGAACAAAGACTCTAATTCCTGTTCAGTCCAATTTTTCTAGTTCCATCCTCTTCTTGTACTCTACTATTCTTTTCACCTCTTGTTCTCGAGGCTCGAACCGATTTAAGCATCGGAGGGTCAAAAACTGGAGGATCCTCATTCGATTTTTTAACTTATTTTGCAGATTTTTTCGGAGCCATTTCAAATTGGACTGCTACCGACCGACAGCTCGATTTCATCCGACCTGTCCCAGTCTCAGATTTTGAGTATCACGGCAACAGATTGGCACTAGAAGGAGGATGTCCTTTTTTTTCAAAAACTTTATGAAAAATGATGAATCGGAGAGCATAAAAAAAACTCTATACCTTCACCGTCTTCCTTTGGAGGCGTGCCAGAAGCAAAAAAAAGGAGAAAAGGGAGAAAGAGATGGAAGAATAGAGTAGGCTCTCTCCACCTGAGGCCACCTACACACCTCCTGCACGCCCGCGTGCATTCTCAGCATCAAACCCCATCGGATCAGTGCTCCCGTGCGCTCCCGTATGCCTCCCGATGTCAAACCCCATCTGATTGGGGGCCTCCCGCGCTCCTGTACACCTCCCGATGCCAAGCCTTGCCGGATCGATGGCCCCGAGCTTCTCCGTCATGCACCGAGATTGAGCTTGACTGGCCCGAGGTCCCCGGTGCTTCCGCATGCATGCTCCGCCTTCGTCGGCTGTCGCTGAGGCCTCCCACACATCTCGACTTCGAATGACTTTTCCACCACACGCGCTGTCCCTCCTTTGCTTGAGGCTTATATGCACTCATTGTTGTGATATCACTTGCTCTGATACCATTTATTGAGGATCCGATACCATCCATTGCAGCAGGAAGAAAAATAAATAGAACACACAATCAAGTACGTGGAATAGCCCAAGTGCTATTTCTACGGGATATGCAAGCTTCACTATGAAAGAAAAATAATACAATAGAAGAACATCCACTCTCAACTTTTATATACACCTCTCTCAACTAGAAGCTACCCTCACAAAAGCTCTCTCAAAATTTTTCAAGGAGCCCCTCTCACAGGCCTGCTAGTATCAGAGTCCTTGATGCCCCTGGACGCTTTTTGTGGAGCAAACTGCTACATTATGCTTTTCTGCAGCTGCTCTACTTGATCTTTGCTTTGCCCCAGATCTTCTGTCGGTGCTCTGCATGTCTGCACTACCCACTGCATGCACTTGGTGCCCATCGAACTCCTCTCGACTACTGCCTGAGCCTCCCATGATTGATGTCTTTTCATCACGATTCTATTGCCCATAGGGCTGTTTAAAGCCCTAAAACCCTCACTGTATCGGAGTTCCAGCTCAATCAGGACTCTAAAGGCTTCTCGACCATCCGATCGTGCCTCAGATCGGACACTGGCTGTTGGATCACTCCCCATCATGCCCCTGCACATCCGATCACGTGCTCTGATCTCCCTGGGATGGCTCGCAATCGTTGGATCGTGACTAGCATCTCTCTTGACCGTCCGATCGTGCACAATGCCTCGAAAAATGCTTGGAAACGTTCTTCGATCCACCATGGATCGTGAGAAGCACAGGGGAAACGATATAGCGGTCCATGCTGCTCCCCATAGATCATGGATCCACGATGGACCGCAGTACTCCTGTGCTGGGTAGGCCCGCGCACATGCAGATAGGGCCGCAGAGCTGGGCAGGCCCACCTACAGCCCTGGTCAGGCCATGAGCTTCTTCCTATGGGCCTGGGCCCCTTTTCCTATTTTCTAGCCTATGGGCTGCAGGCCCTGTTGCTCCGCATGGTACAGGTCCCACTGCTCTACATTTTTGGACTCCTCGCGACGTGCTCTTCGAGTTGAACTTCTCCATATCTGAGTTTTTGCTCTTATGGATCGAATTCGAGATATTTTTTTCAACAATCTCCATCTTGATTCGATATTCGGTCTCTACCTGACTTTGAGAGTTTTTGGATATTCTCATCCCCATATCCTGGAGCAATCGTCTACTACAATGGATGGGCAAACATGGGAGTCAACCAAGCTGCTTGATCCTATCTCCATCATATTCTCTGACTTTAGACTTACTCAGGATAGCCTTCTGGTGACGTCATGTATCATCCTCTTGAATCTCCCGTCTTGTGTCCGATCCATCTCTACTTCGTACTGAGCTCCCGCTGGCATCCTTCATGTAGACGGCTCTTTGCACAAGAGAGTATCGAACAATCTTTCACAATTGATCTCCACATTGATTGCACATGTCTTCTCCATCTTCAATCTTGCTCACCATCGCTGCAATCTGTACCTGATACCAATCCGACTCTGATACCAATTGTTGTGATATCACTTGCTTTGATACCACTTGTTGCAGATCTGGTACCATCCGTTGCAGTAGGAAGAAAGAAAAATAAAACAGAACACACAATCAAGTACGTGGAATAGCCTAAATACAATTTCAATGAGGCATGCAAGCTTTACTCTGAAAAAGAAATAATATAAGAGGAGAACACCCAATCTCAACTCTTAGATACACACCTCTCTCAACTAGAAACTATCCTCATAAAAACTCTCTCAAAATCTTCCAAAGAGATCTTCTCACAGGCCTGCCAGTATCAGGATCCTCGATACCCATAGATGCTTCCTATGGAGCAAATTGCTACATCATGTCTCTCCATAACTGTTCTGTCTGATGCTTTGCTCTGCCTCCGATCCTCAGTCGGTGCTCTATAGTGTCTGCTCTACCCACTGCATGCACTCGACGCCCGTCGAACTCCTCTCGATTACTGCCTGAGCCTCCCATGGCTAATGCCTCCTCATCACGGTTCTGTTGCCCATAGGGCTGTTTAAAGCCCTAAAATCCTCACTGTATCAGAGTTCTAGCTCGATCAGGACTCCAAAGGCTTTTCGATCGTCCGATCGTGCCTCAGGTGGCCGATACGTCGATGGGATGCGTATTAGGACAGCATGATGATACGGCCTTAGAATAGAAGTTAGCCTTAAAGAGCGGGCTTTGGACATTGGCCATTGGATTGCACCCCATCGCACCCCTGCACATCCGATCACGTGCTTTGATCTCCCTGGGATGACTCACAGCCGTTGGACCACGATTGGCATTTCTCTTGACCATCTGATCACACATAATGCCTTGAAAATACCTGGAAACATTCTCCGATCCACCGTGGATCGCGAGAAGCACAGGAAAAATGGCATAGTGGTCCACACTGCTCCCCATAGATTGTGGGTCCACAGTGGACCGCAGTACTCTTGCACTGGGCAGGCCAGCGCACATCCGCATGTCTGTGCGCTGGGCCATGCGCTCCCGTGCCCGCGCTTGGGCCGCGGACCTAGGCTGGCCTGCTTACAGGCCTGACCAGGCCGTGGGCTTCTTCTTGCAGGCCTGGGCCCCTTTTCCTATCTTCTGACTTGTGTACCGTGGGCCCTGCTATTCTGTGCGCTGCAGATCCCACTGCTCCACATGTTTGAGCTCCTCACGATGTACTCTTCAAGCTAGGCTTTCTGCATCTGGATTTTTGCTCCTGTGGGTCGAACTCAAGGTTTTTTCCAACACGTACGACCTCGAATAATGTTGAGGTTGCTTGCTGGCTCACCTTACTTGCGCCTCACTACTGGCTTCACATCAAGCGAAGGCCGCTAATGTCCGACCCCATGCCTCTTACGTGCTGGGCGGCCTGCGAGCATCTCCAAAGCCCAGATCAAAATTGATCCTAAAGAGAGAGAGAGAGAGAGAGAGAGAGAGAAGGGGAGAGAGCCCGATCTCAAGTCAAAATTTAAGTAATCCAAAGCACAGATCGAGCCTGAACCGAAAAATAAGGAGTTAAGTAGAACTTACGAGTTCTCAAACAAAAACTTATGATAAAAAGCTCTTAAACTTCCATCCATTATTCTCTCTCTTTTCCTTTTCGCAGGGTCATAAGAGAAAAATAGGATCAAGCCGGAGTCAAAATCACAACCGAACTAAAGTCAAAATCAGACCAATATATAGCAAAAACAAGCTCAAACTGAGACAAAGCTTAAGTCTAAGCTGAGGCAAAAAACAGAAAGGCAAACAGAATCCAAAGGCTCTCAAATAGAACTTATAACCTCCATGATAATAGACTCTCAAGCCCCATCTACTATTTTATTCCTTTCTTGCAGGACAACAGATTCTTGAGCATATGAGCCAAAATAAAATTAAATAAGACCATGGTGAATATCAAGCCCAAAGATAAGGTGAAGACTAAGCTGAGATAAAGATAGCCCAAAACTCATATCATCAAAAGATCGATCTCAGTAGAAAGGCTCATAAGAGGTCGAGCTCATTAAAGACTGACTTCTTTAGAAATTCGATCTCATCAGGAGGTCGAGCTTATTAAAAGGTTGAGTTCATCAGAAATTCGACATCATCAGGAGGCTGACCTCATCAATGAAAATCTGATCTTTGGATCGATAAGCGCTGAAAAGCTAAGATGGAGATAAAATCTCCTAATCGATGAAAATTCGATCTCCAGATTGGTAAGCCCTAAAGGGCCAAGATGGAGATAAGATTTCTTGATTAATTAAAATTTAATCTCCGGATAAGTAAGCTTCAAAGGATCAAGATAGAGATAAGATCTTCTGATCAATAAAATTGATCGCTAAATCGGTAAGGCCCAAAGCGCCAAGATGGAGATAAGATCTCCTGATCAATAAAATCCAATCTCCAAATCAGTAAGCCCCGAAGGATCAAAATAGAGATAAGATCTTCTAATCAATAAAATCTGATCTCCAAATCAGTAAGCCTCGAAGGGCCAAGATGGAGATAAGATCTCCTGATCAATAAAAATTCAATCTCCAGATTGAGATTATCTTGAAGTTCTATTGAAAATTTGATCTATTATCTATATCAGATAAAGAATACCGATCTTCAGATCGAGGTTATCTTGAAGTTCTATTAAAAATCTGATCTATTCTCTATATTGGATAAGAATATCGATCTCTGGATCAAGATTATCTTGAAGTTTTTTTGAAAGTCCAATGTATTCTCTATATCAGATAAAGCATATTGATCTCCGGATCGAGGTTATCTTGAAGTTCTATTGAAAATTCGATCTATTCTCTATATCGGATAAAGAATACCAATCTCTGGATCGAGGTTATCTTGAAGTTTTTTTGAAAATCCGATCTATTCTCTATATCGGATAAAGAATATCGATCTTTAGATCGAGGTTATCTTGAAGTTCTATTGAAAATCTGATCTATTCTCTATATCAAATAAAGAATACCAATCGCTGGATCGATGTTATCCTGAAGTTCTATTGAAAATCTGATCTATTCTCTACATCGGATCAAGAATACCGATCTTCGGATCAAGATTATCTTGAAGTTCTATTGAAATTCGATCTATTCTCTATATCGGATAAAGAATACCAATCTCCGAATCGAGGTTATCTTGAAGTTCTATTGAAAATCCGATCTATTCTCTATATCGGATAAGAATTCTGATCTCCGAATCGAGATTATCTTGAAGTTCTATTTAAAATCCGATCTATTCAAAGCTATATCAGATAAAGAATGTCGATCTCCGGATCGAGATTCTTGAAGTTCTATTGAAACTCTGATCTACTCAAGGCTATATCGGATAAAGATACATTCATACCTTAAATCAGTTATTAACTGGTAAGGTTAAATTGCTAATTCTTTAGTTCGGTTAAACTATGATTTTACAAATTATGCATGAAGTTCTTTTACTTTGAAAAGTTATGAAAATTTGTCCAAGAGACAGAAATACACAGCTCAAGTCAAAAGATGCCAAGAAATACCCTTAAAAGGAAAGGAGATGATAAAATCTCAAGGTGGAACTTCTATTGCATCGGAGACTTAATCTACCTATGATGACATCCGACAGGATCCGAGCAATTTACTTGAAGAACCAAATGGCACGAATTCGCCATCTCAAACAAGCTAAGAACCTTTTTTGGACTACTTTTATCTCAAGTAACTTCTTCGGACTCAGAAGTATGAGGCAAGTGTTGTAGGGGTATACCACCTCAGCTGATGTCCTCGGAACATGAGTTTTAGGATTGACAAAAATACCGATGTAAAGCTCGACTGTGGAGATCATCAGGAGGCTGAGATCATTATGAAACTGACCTCATCGAAAGGTTGAGATCATCATAAAGCCGATCTCAACAGAAGGTTGAAATCATCATAAAGCCGATCTCATCTGAAAGCTGAGATTATCATAAAGCCATCTCTGGCACGTGGCAATATTAGAGAGAATTATTTGAGAATTATATTGATCAAAATCTATTTTTGGATCAGATCGACTCTTGATGAAGTATTATGATCAGTTCAATTATCTACCAACCTAAATTGATGTGATCCCAAAACATAGACGGTTATTTATAGCTGTCTTCCAGCTTGCTACAGCTATGTTACAACTTATCTTCGGCTGGCACATATAGCTAAGTATGAACTCATCTCCAGCTGGCACATACAGCTAAGTATGATACACTTCCAGCTAATTCGTACGGCTATACTCTAGCTCACTTACAGCTGGCTATAACGGCCTAACAAACTCTCATAATGGCCTAACAAACTTTGTAACGGCCTCACCAGCCCTTTTATAAATAGAGGGTTAAAGATCCTCCAATGATAAGTTCTAATTCTCAAAAACTAGAGTGAGACTATGCTGGTAGAAACTTTGTCAGTTCTTGAACAAGGACTCCAGTTCCTACCCAGTCCAATTTCTCTAGTTCCATCCTCTTCTTGTGCTCTATTACTCTTTTCCATCTTCTGTTCTTGAGACTCGAACTAATTTAAGCATCGAAGAGTCAAGAACTGGAGAATCTTCACCCAATATTTTGACTTATTTGTAGATTTTTTCAAAATCATTTCAAATAGGACTGCTACCGACCTACAACTTGGCTTCGTTCGACCTGCCCCAATCTCAGATTTTGAGTCTCGCAACAACACATATGATGTGGTGCACCAATTTTATTTTTATCTAAATCTTTATATTCTAATAGTATTGGAGAGGAATATGAAAAGTACAAGATAAGGAAGCTCAATTAAAGAATATCAGCAAGTATAGATGGGTAGATAGTGCACTAACCCAAAAAGATGGTGCATTGGAAAAATTATGCTTGACCTTCAATCATCCATATGTCCATGACAATGATAAGCAATCATATAGAATACTCATGTAGGCTATCTGATTTTTACAATTGAATATTTTAGACAACATGCCAAGTATTAAACTAAAATTGAATTTATAGAACAAGAATTTCTTTCTCCCTCTTAAGAAAGATAGTAGCTATTACAGAGTTGAACCATCTCGGGCATTATCCTCGGATTGCATCCTTGAAGACACTCTTCAGATCGACAGCGATACCGAGGAGGAATCCAAATGACGAGCATTATGCAGATGCTCTGATAATGGAGCAGACAACTTCATCAAACTTCGTCTCCAATCACAAATCGACGACTCGCCAAGACCTCCATAAAAGAGCCAAAAGGAAATAATCCCTTTGGCTACTATCTGACCCTCTGAATCGGGTGCCAGCCAATCCCAAGGCCGAAATCTTACCAACTACATAGGGTGACTTCCCACATCCAACGCTGATGAGATCACATCCAAATCAAGGTCTGGGATGCATATCAATCTCAAGCTGTCAGTCAATTAATTAGAATCTTCCCAACAAACTTCTAGAATATGGGCTAATAACTTTGTGGAAAGACTCCCTATTTTAATGGCTTAATAGATCATGATCTGACCTACCAGCCTATGTAACAGCCTAAATCTCTATCTCTATATAAAGAGATAATAAGAGAACCTTTGAGGTAAGCTAATACTTTCCTCTTCTACTGTTCTCAAACTCCAACTACCTTAAGCATCAAAAGATCGTCTATCAAAGAATTTCTAATGAGTGTGGACTTCTTTTGCAAATCTTTGTCTACGTTTCAATATTCAAACCGTCATCTTCAGGCACATCAGCATCCTCCAAAATCTTGAACGCAACCGTAGCTATCTTGCTCTAGAATGGAACTTAGGATCTCTCTAGAGACTGATCGATACCAAGTTACCAACCAACAGATCTAGCAAACTAGCAATTCAAAAAAAAAAGCATTGCTTGGACTTACTTTGATAGACTATAAAAATTCATTTTTGAGAGAGAAGATCGTCTATGACCTTGCTAAATTATAAGGACATTTTTGCAACTTTAGCCTCCGAGAAAGTAAAAGCTTTGAGGAGAAGACTTTGATCTTTAAAACGAAGTAGAACGACCATCGAATAGTCTAACGATAGCGATGCCGACAAGGACGACCACGTTACCGTATATTAAACGGGTCCTCGAACACATAAGAACTATCTCCTCCCAAGACCGGAGAAAACTAACCATAAAGTATAACCCACGACCACGGCAGACACCAGCATCCAGCATCCACTCCTGTCCTTTTATTGGACTATTAACTTTCCGAAGTTGCAGGCTGGGAAACCACGCATTCATGTTTGAACGACGCAGGCGACTATGATGAAAAATCATTTAGTAATGCACATTATCAAATATCAAGATACCTATGGGGTCATCGGAAGCCAAATTCTGGCTCAGGAGCCAAAAGTAAATAAAGACCAGACAAAAGACCAAGTTGAAGTAAATTATAATCTAACTCTTTATTTAATAATTTTCCTTAGGTAAAGTAAAGTCGACTATAAATATGGATAAATGATTAATAAGAAAATGAGTTATTTCAAAAGTCATATCCTAAATTTAGAAAGAAGATTAGATTAGATAAGGAATGCATGGCCTACTTCTATAATATAGTGATGTTTGCACCCTACAATTTCATTTTGTTAGGAGGTGTGGGGGCATGAAAAACGATAACTAATTTAATGATCGTTTAGTTTTGTTGAAAAGATTGTGATTCTACACCAAAAAAAAAAATTGCAATTGAAACTCACAAGCACAATCAATTTGAAAATTTTAATTTTATGTTGTAAAATATTTTGAATATGCAACTGGAAAATATGATAAATGTCAAAACAATCTTTCAGTGGATAACATTGAAAGAAATGACTATAATCATCTTTTATATATATATATATATATATCCAAAATGCGATATAAAGAACCCCAAATATCGGTATTCGTAAGTTCAAAATGGGAAATAGATCTATAATGAAAGTGTGAAAAGGATAAAGAATAATTCTTACTTAATGGACATGCAGAATGGATTGAAACTTTGTTATTATTATGAAAATTCAAATATGAGTTATTAAAATTTCAAGAAACAATGGGTATAGAAACACAATCAAGATACTGACACCAAATAAATTAAGAACCACGAATTAAAGCAACATATACAACAGAAACCTTTTTGCTGACATTAGTAAGTGAGAGAAAAAAAAACTCCATTCTTAAACATGCCATTGAGAAGGATTTGAGTGAAGATGAGGTCCTTCACATAAAAAATAATTAGAGTGAAACACAAAATAATACGAATTATTATGTGTTAATTGAGATATAGATAAAATTTTTTCATGATTTAAGGAACATTAAATATTATTAAGGTAAAAAGAAGAGTAAAATGTGTAAAAGAAAGTGAGTAATGATCTTTATAATCTAATCCAAATCATATCCTATGTCAACTAGGGTGCAAATGAATCGAGCTGCTTGCAAGCTACTCAAGCTCAACTCAATTATTATCGAGCTTGAGTAGCTCGAATTTTTTTCGAATCGAGCTTGAATAACAAAGTACTTGACTTAAAAGCTCACGAACCTATTCAATTTATATATATTTTAATAATATTATTTTATTTTAATATATATTTAATATATATATATATATTATTAATGGACTAAGATTTGATTTTGAGCTTGAGTATGGCTCGACTGATTTTCAATTGAGTTGAGTCGACTCCGAATCTTATTTATTTTCATTAAGTCAAACTTAACTTAAAATATTAAGACTCGATTGATTTTGAGCTGAGTTTCAAACCTAAATATTTTGAATCGAATCAAGCTCAAATTGCCAGTTACTTAACTCAAATTAGTCCGATTGCACACCTAATGATAACCTAGTCAAGACCACAGTAGTCTAAGCTAAGATGAAGATTGGACAATCTAAAGTCATATGATTAGTGGTACATATATATCCATATACTGTATTGGATCATTTGTAATAGCAAGATTTGTTTATGAAGAAGCAGCATCTACCTAATAGGATTGGTTGAAGCAATAATAACACTTCATTAAATTTAAGTCATCCACAATGAACAAAAACAAACAAAAATGCACTCTTAACATTAAATTTGCAGAAGTTGTGCGTCGTGGAGACACATCTGACACGAATTTGCAGACTGATGGGCTTCACGATGCAGAAAAAGACTCAACATAGTGCTAAGATAATGAGTTTGCACAAGAGGGATTACGTAGCCTTTGAAGCAGTGTTCTATATTCGTCCACTCAACTATCATGTAAATGACATTCAACTAAGTACAGCTAACAGAACAAAAATTTGTCTAATCCATGGTTTCATCGTCTTAGACAAGTCTTTGTAGCTGGCCTCACCATACCCAACATTGTGCCCCTATACTAATGTTTATAATTTGTTGCTTCCAAACGGTCCCGATGTCCTATAAACCTAATTCCTCATTTCTCCAAGCAAATTAAGGGTGCATTAGCATTTGATTTGCAACCAAAACGACATCAAAATATATTGGAATGGAAATGAGAATGGTCATATCCTCCAATGTGTTTGGTTCATGACCAAAATCAGAACTAAAATGAAATTTGAATCTTAGGAAAGAATAGCGATTAGGTTTGAAGGATTAGCACATTCCCATTGCTCCTGAAATCGAAATGGAAATAAAAATTCCTTCAACCAAATAGCCAAAATAGAAGTAACTTATTTCCATTCTTATTCCAAAGTCTAACTCTCCCCAAACTAAACATGCTCTAAGTTCCTTTTCTGGCAAGCGTGTTGGGTTGGGTTAGATGCGAGATAGATAAAAAAACTTTAAACTTGACCTGTTTATTAAACATGTCAAGAATTGAAAATTGAACCTGTTCTATTTAATAAATAAATAATTTGATCTAATCTATTTAGCCTGTTTAATAAATAAGATTGATTTTTTTTTAAAAAAAAGCTAATCCTATCTTGAAATCCACTGCAAAAATAGAATCAAGCAAACAGAATCACAAAAGAAAAAGAAAATCAAGTGCAAATTAACCAACGAATTAGGAATCGAATCTCAAGATCTAGATCTGGAATCAAGAATTTATTATCATAAGATCTACTTAGAATCAAATCAAAAAATAATGTATTTCAATGATCAGAAAAAAATGATAATCCAAATCAGTAAACAATCAAGAAGGAACAAATCAATCAAGAAGGAACAAATCGGAAGAGCATACCTTAATCTCTCCTTGCTACTTGCCTTCTTCCCCGTAAATAGTGGCTTCCCCCTCCTTCCTGAATGCCCATGATGTTGGCACCAATGATATATTAGGGCTTCTTGAAGTCAGAGTCATCCTCTACCTCGACACCCTAGGTCCACTTTGAGGGACTTGGGGCTGATGTAGACCATTCAGCCAACAAGATCATAGCCATCAGCATCCTAGTCCTTGTCCTCCTCGGTGATTGCTAGGGACCACTTGGAGCCTTAAAAATAATTGGTGTCACCGTAGAGGTCATTGGCAAAGGTGACAGAGCTAACCAACACCACCCCTATCTAGGCCAAGGCAATCTCTGCATCCTTGGAGTCCATTCCCTTTATGGGTATCAAAAACCTAACCTAAAAATCTAGAATTTTGACTGAGAAATAAATTGAGACTAAAATCGAATTAAAACCAAAAAATGAAGAAAAGAAAAGAGAGATCAATGGAGAGAGAAAGTTTAGAGTATCGAAGGAGGAGAGAAATAGGTACCTTTGCCCGCTAGACAAGCCTAGCTAGGTAGCTCATTCTTCTTTCAAATCAACCGGCCCAATAAGCTAGGTGAACAACTTGCTTATTCTCGCTTCTTTGCTCTACGATAGGACGAGTCTATGATGAGCAGTCAGAGAGCTTAAAACTTTCTGATATGATTCATAAGGAAAGACACCCTAGCCAAGGACACTCGACCAACGGCGCACCACTACTCAGATTAGCAAAAAACCCTAATGCTATGAGATACTTTAAACAAGATTTTAAATTCTGTAAGATGAAACTGTACCAATTTTTCATAGAATGGGATACACCACCGTCCCATCCCGTCTCAACACTTGAGACAAAAGATATCCCAAGACATCTCAATTGAAACACTAGAAAGCTAGTAGGATGGCCTTATTCCGACACATAGGATAGTACTCCATCCTAACGTCTCACGAAACATCCCATTGAAATCTGAATCCTTGCTTTAAACGTGATTGGATGGGGGAGGTTATTTGGGGTGTTGCATTTGAGACACTGAATCAGTATAGTCCAAGACTCCGGGCACAAAATATCGGATCACAACAGGAATAAAGATTGTAGATCAAATAGATTATCCGACATGACCCAATAAATAAACAGATTAAACGGATCATGATTCTACAACCAAAATCTAACTAATTATTAAATGATTTAAATGGATCTATCTATTTAAGGCCCGAATCTATTTATCTCGAACTCAAACCTACTTATTACAGGTCGAACATGGATCAGATAAAAGGGTTGGAACGTACTTATTATAGCACACCAAACATACCCGGTCCACAGCTAGAAATTTATCCGACATTTCTTGCAGAACACATGACCGCTTGTGATGATTGCCACTGGTGAGAGCGCATTGATGTGGGCGACCTTGCAGCTTGGGCATATATAACTGCTTTCCGGAGGCCTGGGCTTCCTTTGTCCATATATGGTGGCAGATGTTTTCAGCCTGAGTTTCTCCTTACCTTTTGGACGGAATATTGTGTCGGCGGACGGAGTTTCCAAGGGCTTCCTCTTCATTGGAAGTTACCATCACACTGTTTGCCCCATTGAAAGCATTTTCGTCGCATGCATGACTCCAGTCACTGTACTGCGGGACAGCTAGTTACATGATTTTGTTGATCAAGAGCATCAAGCTCTCGAGCTTTCTGCAACATCAGCTTCTCCTCTTCCTCCCCTTTCTCTTGCTCCTGCTGAGCGGCATGGCCAACCAGTTTCCTGTCCATATCAAAATAAAGCTCAACAGTGTTGCGCAGAGCAAAAGGAAACAGAAGACAAAGTTGGAAAATAATTTCAGGGGAATGAAAATGCAGTCCATCTGGAAGGCCAAAACTAATGCAAGCAAAAGCATTCCATGCACACCTCCAAACAAACTCTTAAAAGGAAAGTTTTCTTACCTACATCAAAAGAATTTAATTAGATCAAAATTAAAAGACTATGAGCAGAAACACAGTAATTACTGCAATTTTAAAAGAAAGAACGGTCACATGTCCCACTGGACCAACTTCCAAGCTCTATAGCTTAGAGGAAATTAGGTCCGTGATTAACCAAAATCCAGAATAATCTGGCGCTGAGTTCCAAATTCTTTCACTAGTGCAACAAAGCCCCCTATCAGCCAATAAGCACATTAAATAAATAAGGCTCACATCCATTCCACTGGAGAAACATTGCCATTAAACCATAAAAGCCGATATCCGGCCCTTAAAATGTGCTTTATAACATACAATATAAAAATCTCTGTTGTCAAACCTTATATAGTGGGTTACTACTCCTTTCCACTCCTTTAGAAAGAAAGTTCACCACCAACCTCGGTAAGTATCCTCTCTCTGACTCAATCACATGGATGGGCATGTACCTCAAAAAACACAAAAAGAACTCAACGAAACCAACAGCCATGCATCCATAGACCATATAGAAAATAGTTGCAAATTGAATAATCTCATTCTGGGATGTACGGACATCAATAATAATGACATGCATTCAGTAAATTTCCAGTTCAAGTAATCATGCACAGCAAAAGTAACTTAATGGTGGATATTCAGGATGACGGGAGGTTTGTTCAATCATATTTGACAGCACAGATAATCTTGTCAGGGAAGTCAAATGGTATCATTTTACTGAACCAGAGGTATGATCATGAAAAGAAACTACTTTTTTCTTTGATAACCAGAAATTTCTGCTTTAGGGTTTGGTGCCTGCTTTAGCGTCTCTTATGAAACTCATTCCCACGCCCACTTCATTAGAACTTCAGGTTCTAAATTTTGAAAGGGGCAAGCTTTCCCAACCCACAACTTGAATCGCCTCCTGCTCTGACTTCCCCTACAGATAAGATTTAGCCTTCGAAGGAGGCAGCCTTTGCTTATGATTTTTACATATCAGCAATGCTTTTCTTGTTTCGTATCTTCTGATCATGCAGACCACCATAAGCTCCTTTATATTAATAGTGTTGAAATTAGTTGATTTTCAATAATGCAACTAGAACTACTGCCCCATTTCTCTTCAATAAATAGTCAATGTAAAAGTTGAATTCAGATTCATGGAAAGTATATTCTAGGTTTCCAACAAACTGAAAAGTAACTTATATAACTAAAAACCTTTCTTATGCGAAAACAGAAATAAATATCTAAAAAGTCCAAAACCATTCCTAACTTTTTGAATGAGATGGATTTCAAATATATTACAATCAAGCCTTGTCTGAACTACTTGGCCTCACTATATGAATCCTCATTGACAATAATTCCTATAAAAAAAATACTACAAAAAACGAGATCAAACCCACCCATCAATCAAACTAATCCCCTCAAAACATAAAGAAGACAAAGATGTAAAGTACACCAGAGGCTTTCCCAAATTCCAAATTGCAGAGCAATATATACAACACCACCACATGATCAAATTCAAAATAATCAACCCAAACAATCAAACTAATCCACTCTAATTTCCCAAATTACCTCTTTGTTTTTGAGGCGGGGGGTGCAATCCCATATTACCTAATAGGATGCAGATCAAATTCACTTAGCAATAAACCTACCGCAACCCTACATCAAAACTTTCAAAAGATTGAATCTTGACCCTAGAATAACCTATTAGATGAAAGGGTAAACAGATCGACGACAGAGGATAAAAAGGGCAGCAATCGGGACCAGAAAACCAAGAATCAGAGAGAAGACAACAAGGTCGTACCCGAGCTTCCGCTTCTCGTCGTATGTGAAGTATGCGAGGTCGTTGTTGTTCTTCGAGTGCCTCTGCGGCATCCTCTCTTCCCTCTCACCCTTACAAGCCGATCAAAATCCTCCAACAAGAGACATCAAGAAAGAAACCCTAACCGTAGCTCGAAGTACAGAGAAGGAAACCCAGAAAGATCGCACTTTTACCGCCGGAGAGGAGAACGTGATGCAACTCGAACAGGGAATCAAATATAAAACGGTTAAGTGCCCAAAGGGAGAGGACGCTATCTCCAGAAGTTGGTATGCTAGCGGATGACAGACATCGTCCGTTTCTCCCGTGTCGATAATCGAACGGTAGATCATTGCACACCCGTAACGCCTGTCCTTATGAAAATGCTTGCTTAATAAATTAATTTTCATTTTTTAGAAAAAAAGTTCACAAAAGTTTTGACATGGCCCTGCACAAGGATGACAAAAGTTTTACATAAAATTTATTTTATGATTACTACCATTTTAGCTTTCTTCATCATCGTTTCTTTTTTTTTTTGGTATACATGGGCTGAGTCCAAAACTATTAATGTCGCATAAGCTGTACCTCCAATATATTGGATAATAAAATGAAATCTAAATCTAGCGGAATAGGCTCTGCAGGATGGATTAAAAGAGGTTGGCGGCATGCCTTATTAGCAATCCAACTTGCGGTCTGATTTGTTTCCTGAGAAACATATAGCACCTGAGAATGCGATAGACTCTTTCAAATGAAAAAGATTTGATATAAAAGGATTAGTAGGATTACAAGCATTTGAATAAGAATTAAGCCACGGCACATAATGGTAAGAGAATCCCTCTCAAGTTGAAATTATTGTGCCTCAAAGTGAACAAGGGCTGAAGAGGTAGTAAACTAAACTGTAAGTAATTCAGCATAGGAGTGTGAAAGAAAATCGGCCAAATTATAAAATCAATCTGAATGAATTATTTCGGTTTGGTTTGAATTGGATTTTTTTATGTTCAATTCAATTTCAATTTGAAAAATTTTGAAATTAAAAAATCAGTTTTGTTTTGGTTTAAACCTTTACAAAACTAATTTAAACCAATCTATACATAAGTGATTCATCATTTGGCAAACCCTCCACCATCATCGGTAGAAATTCTATTATTTGTAAGAGTATTTAGATCTTAATTTGGACATCTGTGATCTTGGTCTAGATAAGACTTATCGAGATCTAATATCAAAAATGTCTCATCCTCTAATCATGGTCCTTCTAAAATTTTCTTGTAGATTAGATCAATGGGCCCAAAGCAGTTCAATCTCTCCATCTTCTTGAACCTTTCAAGTTACCTACTTGCACCTACCAAACCAATATATGCCAACCATATCGACACAGGTAGATCTTAGCAACTTACTGAAAACTCATTTTAACCTTAAAATTAAAATACAAACAAGAAAAATGCACTGCAACCTACAAGAAACCAATTCACTGATTATCTGTTGATAGCCGATTAGTCCAAATCTAATGACCCGATAAACCGAACTGAGCCAAATCGATTTTTTCAGATTGGTTTGAATTATTTTTTTCATATAGTCGGTTTGCTTTCATTTTAGTTTACAAAATTGATTCAAGCCGATTTGATTTGAGAATTTATCTTAAACTAATCTAAACTGAGCCGTGCACAACCCTAGTTCAATATATGGCACAAAATAGGAAAGAACAAGCC
>KE504773.1:304312-314558 GCA_000441515.1 Elaeis oleifera | reverse complement strand
TATCAAGTTTAACAACTATGAGTGGAAAAAAGAAAACATATGTACTTCTCGAGTTCAAAGTCAATAATAAAATATTCAAAATCAACATTCCATACCATTGATTATGATTTATGTTATAAAAATATATAGAAACTAAATATTATATATTTTAGTGATCTCTACTCGATACATCAATATGAATATAAAAGTGGATGATTTTCATTATCCTAATATATTAAAATACATGATAAACCATTTGCATCAGCAATCCATCCTATTTATTGTGACCTGCACAACTAGAGCATGTATGGATTGAAAATCCATAGATTCTGATTCTTAAAACATGGTAACTTCGATCAATGGAATGGAAGAGATGATGCACAACAATACTAAAATGATTTCTCAAAAGAGTTTGTGCATGCCATCATGCAAATTCCACCTTCCATAAATCAGCTAAGACTAATGCCCAATAGGACCACCTCCAGCAATCAAAACCGGAGAACATATGCCAAGCTACGGTAATTTAAAATGAGCAGTAATCTTACTTACATTATCTAAAAAATATGAGGATTTAAGTTATTCTTCCCTCAATTACATGAAGACATGAAGGGTGTGGAACTTTGCATTAGAGTGCATGACAACTTGGCCACTATTAGTATAGTAATGAGTTTGGGTGCAGTGCACAGTGCACCATCCATTGCATAATGGACAGTCGTGTGCGGATGCACGTCCATTGTGTGTAGTCATGCACGGCCGTCCATCACACGATGGATGGTGCATGTGGTGTATCGCACTGCACGGTATATAGCAGAGGATCTGTATGGTATAATAATTATTTGTGCTAAAAAAATTCAACACGCCGTGGACTTGGCATGAAGCTACTACTTTGCCATGCTACCAGAAAGATACAAAGCGGGCTCACTCAAAATGCTATGTGGACGGTTGAAAAGTCTTGGGCATCTTCATACATTAGAACTTGATGCTGCACTTTTAACTTGAGAGCCGGTAGAGGTGGTAATCGGCATGTCTGAGGAGAAATTTATGTTCTCCAGGCCTTCCACAAGAATTTGAAGTGATCTTGGAATAGGAGGCATGTTAATTTCGTGAAAGCCCTCTAAAATTTGAACAACATGTCCCATCGTTGGCCTGGAACTTTCATCATCCTGAACGCACCAACAAGCAATTTTACAAGCTCTTTCGAGCTCTTCAATATTCACATCATCCCCAAGTCTATGATCCACCAAGCTTTGGACATCCCCTTGCATGATTCTGTTCGCAGCTAATGTAGGAAATATGTAGCTTTCCCTTCCTCTGTCTGCTCCAAGTTTCTCCTGCCAGATATAATTTCGAAAAGCATCATCCCGTAGCTGTAGACATCAGCTTTAGCAGTGATGGCTACGCCAGTTATCCATTCAGGTGCAAGATAGCCTATTGTTCCTCTCGTCGTAGTCAGTACTCGGCTGAAGTCCCGGCCTAAAAGTTTGGCCAGACCGAAGTCTGCTACTTTTGGAACAAAGGCTGCATCGAGTAGTATGTTCTCTGGCTTTATATCACAGTGTATGATGCAGTCCCTGCACTTCTCGTGGAGATAAGCTAATCCTCTAGCAATTCCAAGAGAAATTTGGTACCTTTTATTCCAGTCCAAGACCATGGAATTGTTGTGGAAAAGCTGAGCATCCAGAGAACCCTTTGGCATGAACTCATAAACCAGCAACCTTCTGGTGCTTTCGGAGCAAAATCCAAGAAGCCGAACCAGGTTGATATGCTGCACCGTTCCAATCGTGCTTACCTCGGCCCGGAACTGCTTCTCTCCGTGCAGGCAAGGCCTTCAAGCTTCTTCACAGCTATGGCGGTCGAATCCGGCAAGAACCCCTTGAACACCGAACCAAAACCTCCTCCTCCCAATTTCTCCGAGAAGTTCTTCGTGAAATGCTGCAAGTCACTGTATCTGAATGGCACCAGAGCTCTCCCCACTTCTTGCGCAGCATGAATCATCTGCCTCTTCCGGCGCATCCAGGTCAGCACCCATATGATAACCACGCAAACCACCAAGCCCGCAACAGCACCAGCGATGGCCCCGGCGACCGTTCGCTTCTTGCTCGTGGAATCCGGCAGCTCCGAAGCTGCCAGCCGAAGGTAAGGTTCCTGCATCCGATCCGTTGTGTTGCTCCTGTAGATTGATCAAATCCCCGTACCACACGGAACATCCAGCACCAAATGAGTATGCAGTGCAAGAGCAATTGTTCAACAGGTTGATGCACAATCTTCAGCACTTGCAACATCTGGCTGATTCTGAGGATTCTGTGGCAATCTCATACCATCCATCGCATAAACTTATCTTTCTCGACATTCGCCGAGCTGTTGCTGCTGCACTGCAATGGAGTGTTCCTCACGCAACCCCCGTTCGATCCTGCAAATGCCATTCGGTCTGGTTCCGTGGCGCAAAACCCTTGACGCATTTGCAGAATGGCAGCCCGCCTCGCTGCAGCTCCCGAAAGGCCCGCAGAGAGAATACACTTCGCACTGCTGTCTCGGCTGGGACCCGAACAGCATCCATTCCTGGGATCCAACCACCCACGTCAACTCCTTCATCTGCCCCGAGGTGTCCATTATAAACCTCGAGATGATCGAGTCAGTTTTTACAGAATAAGTGAAGTAACTCTCGTTAGTAGTGTTAACGTAAGTGAAGGGGTAGACGTAACTCCCCGTCATCTCCGGCAACCCACTAAAGATTTGTCCATTCCAAGTCCCACTAGACCAGTACGTGACAGACTTATTCCATTGAATGAAGTACTGGCTGGTTCCATTGGGGTCGAGCACAAGGGAGAAGATCCCAGGAGCTGGATCAACTGAGGTCTTCCAGGAGATGAGGCGCTGGTTCTTTTGGTCACCTTGTTCAGGCCGAGCTTGCCTCCGGGAAGCCACGTATCCGTGGGGTGGTCGATGCTCTGCCACAAGATCTTGGAGGAGTTGGATTCATCTGTAAGCGCAAGGTTACCAGAGTCCTGGAGAACCGCTACAGTGTAGCTGGGAGAGATGTCGGCATTGGTGGACCAGATCTGGGCTTTGGACTCGTTGAGGAGGACCAAGTTTCCATCGTCAGAGAGCTTGAGCTCGGATTTGGTGTGGTCTGAGACAGGGGTTTCTCTGTTGGCTACCCAGACGGGGTTTGCTTTGAGACTTTTTTGTACCAGATGCCTATGTAATATTTTTGGAGGAGTTGGCTGGAGAGAAGAAGCCAGAACAAAGTTGCCTCCTTTGGAGGTTAGCTGCCGGTCTCCTGAGATGGAGGACTTGGCAGAGATGGTGTCAGATGAGAAGGAGAGAGGGGTTTGGAGAGCTAAGAAGAGGATGAACAGGAGGAGAGAGAAGGAAGGGAGACGAAGGGGACCGGGTTTGTGAAGAGCCATGGTTGCAGCGCTATGAGATGGAGAACAGGCATATATAGAACTCATGGGGCGGGGGAGGAAGTAGTAATAGTTTCGAAAAATAATACTGTTTTTGTTTTACTTTGACAAATGACTTCATTGAGGTCGTCCCTCCGTCTACCTGGACTTTGACCGAATCATTGTGCCAAATTACTAAAATGTCCCCCCCCCCCCCAACCTTTTTTTTGGTTTCATGCGTTTTGACTATGATACAAACTGGACCAAGTTGCGGGAGTTCGGAAATTACGGTGTCTCTGAATAAACATAACATTTCGTTACGATAACAATATTCTTATCGGACGCACCAAAATAGTAATTTGCTGCAGGTATCCCTACATAGTTCCATTAATTATAAATATTTGAATTTAAAAATCATTAATTGGAGTACATATATAATAAATTTTAATTATTTGGTACTCACTTGACAATTAAATTGCACAAACCGTTTTCACAGGACAAAAGCTTCATCCTCGTTTGAAAAGAAATAAATCATGCTCTAAACACCTACAACCGCTGTCAGTGCAAATCAAGTTGATCTCACAATCTTCTGGGCATCCATTGCGATGCCGACGAGGACGACCACGTTCCCGTATATTAAACGCGGGTCTTCGAACGCATACAGAATATCTCCTCCAATGACCGGGGAAAATAACATAAAGTAAAACCCACGAGCACGGCAGACACCAACGTCCAGGATCCACCCGTCCTTTTAGTGCACGATTAACTTTCCCAAGTTCTGTAGTTATATCTACCACAGCTGCGAGACCATGTATGTATTCATGTTGGAACGACGGAGGCGCCTATGAAGAAAATCATTCAGTAATGCACATTATCAAGATACCTATGGTGTCATTGGAAGCCAAATACTGGCTGAGGAGCCAAAAGTAAATAAAGAGTAACTTTTATTAAATAATTTCTTCTAAGGTAAAGTAATGTTGAGTATACATATGAACAAATGATTAATAAAAAATTAGTTATTCAAAAATCATCAAATTTAAAGGAAGATTAGATTGGACAAGAAAGCATAGCCTACTCCTATAATACAGTGATGCTTGCAACCTACAATTTTATTTTGTTAGGAAGTGTGAGGACAGGAAGAGCAATGACTAATTTAATAATTATTTAAGTTTTGTTGAAAAGATTATGATTCTATACCAAAAAATAAAGATGCGATTGAAACTCACGAGCACAATCAATTTGAAAAAAAAAATTAATTTTATGTTGTAAAATATTTCGAACATGTAACTGAAAAATAACAAAAGGCATGAGAAATATCAGAATAATTTTTCAATGGATAACATTAGAAGATACAACTATAATCATCTAAAAAATATATATAGTATCGATATCCAAAATGCAATGTAAAGAACTCCAAATATTAGTATCCATAAATTCAAAATAGGAAGAATACTAGAACAAAAATGTGAAAAGGATAAAAAAATAATTCTTACTTAATTGACATATAGAACGAATTGAAACTTTGTTACTATTATGAAATTTCAAATATGAGTTATTAAGATTTCTAGAAACAACAAACATTTCTAAATATGATCAAGATGTTGATACCAAATAAATTAAGAACCACTAATTAAAGTAGCAGGTATAACAAAATATTTTGATGACATTACTAAGTGAGAGACAAAAAAACTCCATCCTTAAGCATGCCATTAGAGGGATTTGAGTGGAGATGAGGTCCTTTACATAAAAATAATTAGAGTGAAATACAAATAATAAGAATTATTATGTGTTAATTGAGATATATATAAAATTTTTTGATGATTTGAGAAACATGTAAAATATTATTAAGCTGAAAAGAAAAGTAAAATGTGTAAAAGAGAATAATGATCCTTATAGCCCAATCTGAACTATCTCCCATGATAATTAGAGGTACAAATGAGTCGATTTACGTACGAGCTACTTGAGCTCGATTCGATTATTATCGAGCTCGAGTAGCTTGAATATTTTTGAGTCCAGCTTGAGTAATAGGATATTTGGATCAAAAACTCACAAACCTATTTGAATTTATATATATTTTAATAATTTTATTTTATTTAATATATTTGAATATATATATATATTATTAGTTGGCTGATACTAGATTTCGAGCTCAAATATGATTCGATTGATATTCGAGTCGAATTAAGTCGATTTCAAATTTTACTTATTTTTATCAAGTTAAATTTGAGCTTAAGATATTAACGCTTGATTGATCTCAAGTTGAATTTCAAATCCAAATATTTTAAATTAAGCCGAGCTCAAGCTGCCAGTTACTCAATTTAACCCAATTGCACCATTAGATAACCTAGTCAGGACCATAGTAGTCTAAGCTGAAATGAAAACTGGACAATCTGAAGTCATATAATTAGAGGTACATATATGTCCGTATATCATGTTGGATCATTTATAACAGCAAGATTTATTTATAAAAAAGCAGCTTCTACTTAATAGGATTGATGGAAGCAATGATAACATTTCATTAAATTTAAGTCATCCACAACGATCAAAAAACAACAAAAATATACTGTTAACATTAAATTTGCAGAAGTTGTGCTTCACCGATGTGGAGACACATCCGACGCGAATTTGCAAACTGATGGGCTTCACGATGCAGAAAAGGACTCAAGATAGTGCTATATTCAAAAGAAGGATAACGAATTTGCAATAGAAGGATTACAAAGCCTTTGAAGCAGCGTTCTATACTCATCCACTCAATTATCATATAAATGACATTCAACTAAGCACAGCTAACAGAATAAAATTTATCTAATCCATGGTTTCATTGTCTTAGATTCAAGTCTTTGTAGCTGGCCTCACCAGACTCAACCTTGTGCCCCTACACTAATGTTTATAATTTGTTGCTTCCAAATGATTTGCATGGCCCATGAACCCAATTCCTCATTTCTCCAGGCAAATTAAAGATGCATTAGCATTTGATTTGCAACCAAAATCGAAATCGAAACATATTGGAATAGGAATCAGAATGATTATATCCTCTGATATATTTGGTTCACGACTAAAATCAGAATTGAAATGAAGTTTGAATCCAAGAAAAATTAGGAATTAGATTTTGACAGATTAAGATATTTTATTATCTTTGAAATCAGAATAGAAATAGAACTCCCTTCAACCAAACAGTTAGAATAGAAATTACTTATTCTCATTCTTATTTCAAACTCTAACTCTCCCCAACTAAACATGCTCTAAGTTCCTTTCTATACAATCGTGTTGGGTTGCGTTGGATACACATTGGGTTTAAAAATTCTAAACCTGACCTATTCATTAAACAGGTCAAGAATTGAAATTTGAACCCATTCTATTTAATAAATAGATAACCTGATCTGATCTCCTTGCTACTTGCATTTTTTTCCCCCTCAATAGTGGCTTCCCCTTCCTTCTTACTAAATGTCTGTTGGCATCGATGATCTATTAGAGATTCTTGAAGCCGAAGTCTATTAGAGATTCTTGAAGCCGAAGTCATCCACTACCTCGACACCCTAGGTCCACTTTGAGGGACTTGGGGCCGATGTAGGCTATTCAGTCAACAAGATCATACCTGTTAGCATCCTAGTTCTCATCCTCGGCGATTGGAATGGACCACTTGGAGCCCTCAAAGTGATTGGTGTCACCGTAGAGGTTAGTGGCAAAGTTGACGGAGCTAACCAGCACCACCTTTGCCATATTCTGCCACTCTAGGCCAATGCAATCCCTGCATCCATGAAGTCCATTCCCTTTATGGGTATCAAACCCTAACCCAAAACCTAAAATTCTGACTGAGAAATAAATTGAGACTGAAATCAAATTAAACCCAAAATGAGGAAAGGAAATGGAGATCAATAGAGAGAAAAAGTTCAAAATTTCAAAGGAGAAAGAGAGAAACAGATACCTTTGCCTACTAGGCAAGACTTGCAAGGTGAAAAGCTCATTCTTCTTTCAGATGAACCGGCCCAATAAGCTAGGTGAACAACTTGCTTACTCTCTCTTCTTTGTTTTATGGTTGGACGAGGCTATGATAAGCAATCAAAAAGTTTGACACTCTCTAGTATGATTGATGAGGAAAGCCACCCTAGCCAAGGGCATTCAGCTAATGGCAATTGGCACACCACTGCCCAGATTAGCAAAGGAAACTCTAATGCTATAGAGAACTTTAGGCGTGGTTTGGGTGGGGGTGGTGGTGGTGGGAGAGAATAAAGATTGCGGGTCAAATAGATTATCCAACTTGACCTAATAAATAAACAAATTAAATGAATCGAAACCTTAAAACAAAATATAATTCAAAATAAAATATAATTTAAATGAATCAATCTATTTATGGCTCGAATCTATTTATGCCGAATGCAAAGCTGTCGAATGCAAACCTGTTTACGCGCCACCAACCCCCCCCCCCCCCCAAAAAAAAAAAAAGAAAAAAAAAGAAAAAGAAAAGAAAAGGGGGGAAGAGGAAAGAAGAAGAAAAAGAAACACCAAACTTGCCTAGCTTGTCCACAGCTAAAATTTATCCGACATTACTTGCAGAACACATGACCGCATGTGATGATTGCCACTAGCGAGAGCGTATTAATGAGAGTGACCTTGCAGCTTGGGCATATATAACTGCTTTCCAGAGACATAGGCTTCCTTGTTCATCGCTATCTCCGGTAAGGTGGAAGAAGCTTTCAGCCGGAGTTTCTCCTTACCTTTTGGACAGATTGTGTCGACGGAGATGGAGCTTCTGACTTGACAGGAGCTTCAGCGGTAGCAGATGGAAGCCGAAACCCTTTCATGTTTCGAAGGGCTTCCTCTTCACAGGAAGTTACCATCACACCGCTTGCCCTATTGAACCATTTTTGTATACTCCTGTCGCTGTACTGCGGTACAGCTCCATGAATTTTTTGATCAGAAGCATCAAGCTCTCGAGCTTTCTGCAACATCAGCTTCTCCTCTTCCTCCTCTTTCTCTTGCTTCTGCTGAGCAGCATGGCCAACCAGCTTCCTGTCCATATCAAAATAAAAGCTCAACAGTGTTGCGCAGAGCAAAAGGAAACAGAAGACAGAGTTGGAGAAGAATTGCGGAGGAACGAAATGCAGTCCATCTAGGAGGCCAAAACTAAAGCAAGCAAAAGCATTCCATGCACGCATCCAAACAAACTCTTAAAAGGAAGGTTTTCTTGCCCACATCAAAAGAATTTAATTAGATCAAAATAAAAGACTGTAAGCAGAAACAGACTAATTACTGCAATTTTAAAAGAAAAAGAAAGAAAGGACAGTCACATGTCCCACCGGACCAACTTCCAAGCTCTATAGCTTAGAGGAAATTAGGACCGTGATTCACCAAAATCCAGAATAATCTGGCGCTGAGTTCCAAATTCTTTCACTAATGCAACAAAGCCCCCCATCAGCCAATAAACACATTAAATAAATAAGGCTCACATCCATTCCACTGGAGAAAACATTGCCATTAAACCATAAAAGCCAATATCCGGCCCTTAAAATGTGCTTGATAACATATAATATAAAAATCTCTGTTGTCAAACCTTATAGAGTGGGTTACTACTCCTTTCGACTCCTTTAGAAAAGAAAAGTTCACCACCAACCTTGGTAGGTAATCTCGCTCTGACTCAATCACATGGATGGGAATGTACCTAAAAAAACACAAAAAAGAACTCAACGAAACCAGCAGCCAGCCATCCATAGACCATATAGAAAATAGTTGCAAATTGCATAAACTCATTCTGGGATGTTCAGACATCAATAATAATGGCATGCATTCAGTAAATTTCCAGTTCAAGCAATCATGCGCAGCAAAATTAACTTAATGGTGGACGTGCAGGATGACTGGAGGTTTGTTCAATCATATTTGATAGCACAAATAATCTTGTCAGGGAAATCAAATGGTATCATTTTACTCAACCAGAGGTATGACCATGAAAAGAAAACTACTTTTTTCTTTGATAACCAGAAATTTCTACGTTAGGGTTTGGTGCCTACTTTAGGATATCTTATGAAACTCATTCCCGTGCCCACTTCATAAAAACTTCACGTTCTAAATTTTGAAAGGGGGCTAGCTTTCCCTAACCCACAACCTGAATCACCTCCTGCTCTGACTTCCCCTACAGATAAGTAACGTTTCTTGGAACACTTTCCCTCTTTTCCAAATCATGCTAGCCTTCGACATATCATCAATGCTTTCTTGTTTCGTATTGTCTGATCATGCACACCACCATAAACTTGTTTATACTAGTAGTATTGAAATTTAATGATTTTCAATAATGCAGCTAGAACTACTGCCCCATTTCCCTTCAATAAATAGTCAATGTAAAAGTTGAGTTCAGATTCATGGAAAAAGTATATTCTAGGTTTCCAACAAACTGAAAAGTAACTTATATAAACTAAAAACCTTTCTTATGTGAAAGCAGAAAATAAATATCTAAAAAGTCCAAAACTGATGGGAAGATACTGCCTGTTTCTGCCAGCTTGGTATCCAAAACATTCAAATCAACACTGGTTTGAAATCAATCTGATACTAGGCAGTCATTTTTGGGTTCAAACAAACATTTTCGTTTAGGCGATGACCAATGTGTTCAGATGAAAGAGTTGAAAAAGTCAAATTATCCCATAAAAAATTCTAAAAAAGATGTAAGAAAGGTTTTAAACCATATTGGCAGGTCTAGATGATCTATCAGCATAAAGTGAAGCGATCATGTGTTTGGTTTGCACACAAGAATCACAAAGAGCAGAAATGGTAATTGCTTATATTTTATTCTCACAATGAATTTCATTTTGCAGCCAATTTTCTTCTTCTTTTTGCTTTTTGAGAATACAACCAGAGTTTGCTCTATTCACGATCCTTTTTATCTCTGCTGT
>KE504773.1:293456-304111 GCA_000441515.1 Elaeis oleifera | reverse complement strand
TTTTGCCTTGAATTGGTCACAAGTATGCGGTTACTTATAAGGCAAAATAATAAAGCACAATTCTTGGAACAAACTAGTCAGAACTTTTATAATAATGGAAAGCATGTCCAAACAAGAATAACAATTACAGAAAAGGATGAGAAGTCAGCTTATCTGCCCAGACACAGAATATTTTATCATACCCAATTCAGCACACACACAATTATCGCATTTATAAGCCCTGTTATTTTATATGCATTTTTATGCTGAAACCTTCTCACCAGATATGAATTTTTCACACCCAAAACCATTCCCAACTTTTTCAATTGAGATTGACTTGAAATATATTACAATCAAGCCTTGTCCGAATTACTTGGCCTCTGCTGTATGAATCCTCATCGACAATAATTCCTATAAAAAAAATACTACAAAAAAAGAGATCAAACCCACCATCAATCAAACTAATCCACCTCAAAACATAAAGAAGACAAAGATGTAAAGTAGACCAGGGACTTTCCAAAATTCCAAATTGTGGAGCAATACATACAACATCACCACATGATCAAATTCAAAATAATCAACCCAAACAATCAAATTAATCCGCTCTAATTTTCCCAAATTACCTTTTTTTGGGTGCAATCCCAAATTACCTAATAGGATGCAGATCAAATTCACTTATCGATAAAACCTACCGCAACCCCACGTCAAAACTTTCAAAAGATTGAATCTTGACCCTAGAATAACAAATTAGATGAAAAGGGCAAAACAGATCGACCACAGAGGATAAAAAAGGGCAGCAATCGGGGCCAGAAAACCAAGAATCAGAGAGAAGACAACAAGGGAGAGTTAAGGCACCTCTTGATGTCCTTCTTCTGGGCGAGAAGGCACTCTCGGATGCATTCCTTCCAGAAGACATGGCCCTTCTGACAGCAGAGGGGATCGATGAAAGGCTTGAGGCAGAGGCAGCAGGCGTCGAAGGGCTTGATCGAGTCCTCCCCCAGGCGCTCTCGTTGCGTCCCGTCCCGAGCTTCCGCTTCTCGTCGTATGCGAAGAACGCGAGGTCGTTGTTGTTCTTCGAGTGCCGCTGCGGCATCCTCTCCGCCCCCTCACCCTTCCAAGCCGATCAAAATCCCCCAACAGGAGTGATCAAGAAAAAAAACCGAACCGTAGCTCGAAGGAGAGAGAAGGAAACCCAGAAAAATCGCATTTTTACCGCCGGAGAGGAGAACGTGACAGGAGACCAAATATATAACGGTTAAGTGACCGAAGGGAGAGGACGCCATCTCCAAACGTTGGTATGCTAGCGCGTGACAGACATCGTCCATTTCTCCCGTGTCGATAATCGAACGATGGATCGTTGCACATCCATAGCGTCTGTCTTTATAAAAATACTTGCTTAATAAATTATTTTTGTATTTAAAAAAATTTCAAAAAATTTTGACATGAATTTTTTTTTTTTTTATATGGTTACTACTATTCCGGCTTTCTTTTTCTCCTACCTGATATACAGGGGCTGAGCCCAAAACTATTCCAATATATCGGATAATAAAATGCAGCCTAAATCTAGCGGAATGGGCTCTGCAGAATGGGTTAGAAGAGGTTGGTGGCGTGCCTTCTTAGCAATCCAATTTGCGGTCTGATTGTCTTCCCGAAACACATATAGCACCTGAAAATGCGATAGACTCCTTTTCCAAATGAAGAAGATTTGATATAAAAGGATTAATAGGAGACAAGCATTTGAATAAGAATTAAGTCAGCAAATAATGGTAAGAGAATCTCCCCAAGTTGAAACTGTTCCGACGGGATGGTAGACCAAACCGTGAGTAGTACAGCATAGGGTGTGCAAGACAATCGATCAAACCACAAAATCAATCCAAACACGTTATTTTGCTTTAATTTGGATTGGATTTTCTATGTTCAATTGGGTTTCGGTTGGAAAATTTTAAATTAAAAAATCAATTTGATTTCAGTTTAAATCTTTAAAAAATTAATTTAAACTGATCCAAACCATATATATAAAAATGGTTCATTGTTTGGGCAAACCCTCCAATCATCATCGGTGAAAATTCTAACTATAAGAGTATTTAGATCTTTGTTTGGACCTCTATGATCTTAGTCTGGATAAGGCTTATTGATATCTGATACCAAATATCCCATTTTCTCATCCTAGTCCATCTAAGATATTCCAATAGATAAGGTCAATGGGCCCAAAGTATTTTGGTCTCCATCTTTTTGAACCTTATAAGTTACATGCTCGCACCTATTAAACCAATATATGCCAACCACATCAAAACTTATATATCTTAGCAACTTACTGAAAGCCCATTTTTATCCTTGCAAATTGAATATGTAAATAAGAAAAATGCACCGTAACCTACTAGAAGCCCATTGACTAATTATCTGTTGATAGCCCTTTAGTCCAGCTCCAATAACCTGATAAACCAAATCAAGCCAAACCATTTTTTTAGGTTGGTTTGAACTGATTTTTGTATATCAATTGCTTTCAGTTTCAACTTTATGAAATTCATTTAAATTGATTCAATTTGAAAATTTACCTCAAACTAATCCAAACTCATGCACTACCCTAGTTCAGCATAGGGCACAAAACAGGAAGGAACAAGCCTTACCCTAAGCCAAAAACAAGTGTCCACTTTCATTTCTAATGACATATCCAGCAGTAGCCTGGTCTCCAGAAGTTATCTAGCACACAAATAAAGAAGTAAGAGTGAACGATAAAAAAATACACCAGGATCTTGATTATGTATAAAGACCAACCTGAGGCTTACTAAAAGCAAGATCAGAGAGCAGGCCGTCAAAAACCTTTCTAGTCAATTGCTGAGGAGAAGTAAAGATCTACTGATGAACTCTAGGATTCCTAACTTCCTAGAGAAACCGTGCAGTGTAGACAAGAACATACAAGATGCTACTCTCTATCAAGGCATTAGAGAAACTATACAGTGCAGGCAAGATAGATAAAGTTGATTTTTAAGCTTTGTTTGTATGCTAATAATCCAATTGGTGTGCAAGAAGAGAATCAATTTCGATTAGATTTTGAGAGAGATACAGGATTGGAGATTGGAGATAGAAAATGATTCACAACCAAAGTAATTTATAATCATACAAAATATCTTAGTGGAAGCATATACCATGTTGATGAAGTACTTTTCTTTATTAGAATATTGATGAAATATTTAGCTTCAAGAGTTTAAATAGTTAGCTTATGCAAAAAAAAAAAAAAACTAATTAGCAAATAGATCGATACTAATATATCAAGTTTAACAACTATGAGTGGAAAAAAAAGAAAGAGAGAACATAGGTAATAGTCCCAATGCTCTCTCTGTGTATATAAAAATAGATTATGCTCCCCTTAAAATAAACGTATCCACTTTTGGAGTTTAGAGTCAACAATGAAACATTCAAACCGACATTCCATACCATTGATTATGATTTATGCCATAATAAATATGTAGAAACTAAATATTACATATTTTAGTGATCTCTAATCTATGCATCAATATGAACATAAAAGTGGATGATTTCTATTGTCCTAATATATTAAAATACATGATAAACCATTTGCATCAGGAATCTATCCTATTTATCATGATCTACACAATTAGAGCATGTATAAATTGAAAATCTATAGATTCTGATTCTTAAACATAAAAAAATATGATCTTACATCATTTTAATCATTCATCTTTGCACCTACTACATACAACATAAAGTACCAAAACATGTCATTTCTAAGCGTTTTTAGTCCTGTAGATCATAAGTAATGGGTCTCTCTTTAATTTAGATGATTCATTATTAATTTTGAGCTCAAAAGAAGTAGATATCCCTCGTTTCCTTAAGAAGAGCTGAAACAAGAGGGATATGTGAGAACCTCTATAGACGTACGTTTACCCCGCATTAGTTATGCACTATTGCACTAGGATAGATTTTGGGTGTTATACAGGATAAAGAAATCCAAGTAACATTTTTAACTAGTCTTTGCGGATGAAGTCCTAAGTTGGTACACTTTTAAATAAGCTAATTCACAATGGATCGCACTTTCATCATCTAAATGTTGACTACTCACTACAAACGGAAAGAAGACCAGGTAGACTGGTTGCGTTTGGGAACCCATCGTCGTTGCCGTCTTGAAAACCAGTTGGAAAGTACTGAAATATTGAAACTTGGACTGGATATCAAGGGCCGGGCCCACAGAGATTGAAAGTCAGAGTCCGGCCTATGGAGGGACCAGCTATCAACTTCGCCTGGAACTCATCGTTCTCTGCACTAAAAAGGCATTGGCAAAACTATTGCTGCCGCACTGAAATGGCATATTACTCCCACACCCACTTATTTGATCCTCTGTAACCCAATCACTCTGATTCTGAATTCATGCAGTTGCAAAATAGCAAGATGATCTCATCGCAGCTGCCGAACGGCCCATGGAGAGCATACACTTTGGCATTGCACTCCTCTCTGGGACCAGAACAGTACCCATGTCTGGGATTCTTCCACCCATGTCAACTGCTTCATC
This sequence comes from Elaeis oleifera, assembly GCA_000441515.1. Taxonomy (NCBI): domain Eukaryota; kingdom Viridiplantae; phylum Streptophyta; class Magnoliopsida; order Arecales; family Arecaceae; genus Elaeis; species Elaeis oleifera. The sequence continues at coordinate 299,604 of KE504773.1, read as the reverse complement.
TGCGTCATCTTATCCTCCACCTTTTCTTTACTTCATTAAGTAAACGAAGCAAGATTTATCAGCACCAAAGAAGAAACAAAACTTGCTGGAGAAACAGGTATTAAGTTTTTTTTTACTTTTTATTTTTTGATAAGAAACAGGTATTAAGGGTCATTGGGAGCAACAATTAATGACCTAAAAAACAGAACATGTTACATCAAGGGTTGCAGGGCAGCAGTATGATTCAGAAACGCTGATCTGTTTTTGGAGGTGGATAGAACATTCCAACAAGAGATCATGGAGAGAGCATCCCTAAGAACAACGGTCCGCATAGAAGGTCGATTTTAAAAAATTATGCCGTTGCGCTCTCTTCAAATGGCCCAGATTATTCACTTATTTTCTCTTGTTCCAATAGCGTTAGATGGAAACGGAATATTAGTAGAACTGGTAATGGCAGGTTTGATTATTATGATTCTGAAAGCAGAAAGTTTTAACAAAACTCTGAATGTATCTCATACGAGCATAGCGAGTCCAAATTCACTGATTGCGATTCAGCCAAGCAAATATAGCAGGGTTCCTGATGGAATTTATCCATGCATCCCACTACATCCAATAGCATTCTTTTGTAAATTTGCAAAGAACAAAGAAATGATAGGGAGTGACCATTCAATGAATGAAATGTAAGAGATAATGCATAAAAATACTGAAATGATTTCATAAAAGAGTTTGCGCATGCCATCATGCAAATTCCACCTTCCATAAATCCGCTAAGAATAATGCCAAATAGGATCGCCAACAGCATTCAAAACCGGAGAACATGTGCCAAGCTACGGTAATTTAAAAATATGGAATATGCATAAGCAATACTCTTACTTGCATCATCTAGAAAATACGAGGATTTAAGTTATGCTTCACTCCATTACATAAGGACATGAAGTGTGTGGAACTCCGCATCTGAGTGCGTGACACCTTGACCATTATTAGTTAATAATTAATTACCTATGCTAAAAGCATTCAACACATCATGGACTTGGCATGAAGCTACTACTTTGCAATAATACTGGAAAAATACAAAGCGGACTCACTCAAATGTTATGCGGACGCTTGAAAGGTCTTGGGCATATTCATTCATTAGAACTCCTGGATGCTGTGCTTTTAACTTGAGAACCGGTAGAAGTGGTACTCCGTGTCTGGGAACTTTGATTCGACGACAAGTCTGAGAAGAAATTGATGTTCTCCGAGCTTTCCACAAGAATTTGAAGCGATCTTGGAATAGGAGGCATGTTAATTTCCAGAAAGCCCTCTAAAATTTGAACAACCTGTCCCATTGTTGGCCTGGCACTTTCATCATCCTGAATGCACCAATAAGCAAGTTTACAGGCTCTTTCGAGCTCTTCAATATTCACATGATCCCCCAGTCTGTGATCCACCAAGCTTTGGACATCCCCTTGCACGAGTCTGTTCGCAGCTAATGTAGGAAAAATGTAGCTTTCCTTCCTCTGTCTGCTCTGAGTTTCTCCTGCCAGATATAATTTCGAAAAGCATCATCCCGTAGCTGTAGACATCAGCTTTGGCAGTGATGGCTGCACCAGTTAACCATTCAGGGGCAAGATAGCCTATTGTCCCTCTCATCGTAGTCAGTACTCGGCTGAAGTCCCGGCCTAACAGCTTTGCCAGACCAAAGTCTGCCACTTTTGGAACAAAGGACGCATCGAGTAGTATGTTCTCTGGTTTTATATCGAAGTGTATGATGCAATCCCTGCACTTCTCGTGCAGATAAGCTAATCCTCTAGCAATTCCAAGAGCAATTTGGTACCTTTGTTCCAGTCCAAGACCATGGAATTGTTCTGGAAGAGCTGAGCATCCAGAGAACCCTTTGGCATGAACTCATAAACCAGCAACCTTCTGGTGCCTTCGGAGCAAAACCCAAGAAGCCGAACCAGGTTGACATGCTGCACCGTTCCAATCGTGCTCACCTCGGCCCGGAACTGCTTCTCTCCGTGCAGGCGAAGGCCTTCAAGCTTCTTTACCGCTATGGCGGTCGAATCCGGCAAGAACCCCTTGAACACCGAACCGAAACCTCCTCCTCCCAAATTCTCCGAGAAGTTCTTGGTGAAATGCTGCAGGTCGCTGAATCTGAATGGCACCAGAGTTCTCCCCACTTCTTGCACAGCATGAATCATCTGCCTCTTCCAGCGTATCCAGTTCAGCACCCATATGATAACCACACAAACTACCAAGCCCACAACCACACAGGCGACGGCCCCAGTGACCGTTCGCTTCTTGCTCGTGGAATCCCGCAGCTCCGAAGCAGCCAGCCGAAGGTACAGGATTCCTGCATCCGATCCATTGTATTGCTCCTGTAGATTGATCAAATCCCCGTACCACACGGAACATCCAGCACCAAATGAGTAAGCAGTACAAGAGCAATTGCTCAAACAGGTTGATGCACAATCTTCAGCACTTGCAACATCTGGCTGATTCTGAGGATTCTTTGGCAATCTAATACCATCCATCGGATAAACTTATCTTTCTCGACATTCGCCGAGCTGTTGCTGCTGCACTGCAATGGAGTGCTCCTCACGCAACCCCCTGTTCGATCCTGCAAATACCAATCGGTCTGGTTCCGCGGCACAAAACCCTTGACGCATTTGCAGAATGGCAGACCGATCTCGCTGCAGCTCCCGAAAGGCCCGCAGAGAGAATACACTTCGCACTGCTTTCTCGGCCGGGACCAGAACAGTATCCATTCCTGGGATCCATCCGCCCACATCAACTGCTGGATCCGCCCCGACGGATCCATTATAAACCTCGAGATGACCGAATCACTGTCAACGTAAGTGAAGTAGCTCTCGTCTCTATCGTTAACGTAAGTGAAGTCGTCCTCATGGCTCTCGATCATCTCCGGCACTCCACTAAAGACGTGTCCATTCCAAGTCCCACTAGTCCAGTAGGAGACAGACTTATTCCATTGAATGAAGTACTGGCTGGTTCCATTGGGGTCGAGCTCAACTGAGAAGATCCCAGGAGCTGGGTCAGCTGAGCTCTTCCAGGAGATGAGGCGCTGGTTCTGTTTGGTCACCTTGTTCAGGCCGAGCTTCCCTCCGGGGAGCCACGTATCAGTTGGGTGGTCGATGCTCTGCCACAAGATCCTGGAGGAGTTGGAGCCATCTGCCAGCACAAGGTTTCCAGTGTCTTGGAGAACCGCTACACTGGAGTTGGTGGAGATGTTGGCATTAGTGGACCAGATTTGTGCTTTGGACTCGTTGAGGAGCACCAAATTTCCATCGTTGGAGAGCCTTAGCTCGGATTTGGTCTTGTCTGAGACAGGGATTTCTCTGTTGGCTACCCAGACGGAGGTTTGCTGTGAGTCTTTTTGTACCAGATGCCTATGTAGTACTTTGTGGAGTTTGGTGGAGAGAAGAAGCCAGAACAAGTTGCCTCCTTTGGAGGTTAGCTGCCGGTCTCCTGAGATGGAGGAGCTGGCAGAGATGGTGTCAGCTGAGAAGGAGAGAGGGGTTTGGAGAGCTAAGAAGAAGAGGAACAGGAGGAGGGAGGAGGAAGGAAGAGGAATGGGGGACGGAGTTTTGGGAAGAACCATTGCTGCAGCGCTCTGAGATGGAAACAAGCACAGAACTGATGTAAAACCTGCTCGATTTAGATCGGAAAAATCGTACGAATTTTATGAAACCATGTGCTATGACTCGAATCCCGTAGTCAATCCTATTTTCAATAGGAGCAGTTGACAATTGAATTCAATCTTTCTCATTATTTAACTATCCATAATAGTGTGAAAAGAAGGTCCGGCTCCAAGTTGTCCAGGAATAGTGGCATTGAATTTTCCGATCCTTTGTCTTAGGATTAGTTAGTTTTATTTCTCGATGGGACCGAGAAGGGATATAATTCAGCGATAGAGTGTTATCTTGATGTGATGGAGGTCATCAGTTCGTGTCTGAGTATCCTTAAAGTAGAGATAGTTGAAAAATGATATTATTTTTGTTTCTAATTTGACAAATGATGTCATTGAGGTCGTCGCTCTGACTGATTGACTTTGACCGAATGATGGTGCAAATTATTAAAAACGTTCCCCTTGTTTTTGTCACAAGTGTTTTGACTGGAATACCCACTTTACCAAGTCGCGGGAATTCGGAGGATAACAATATCTCTGAAGGGAGAACATACACCGTGTATTATTTCTCAAATAAAATAAATTTAAAAATACGAAGTGAATTGGTGCAAGGGTTCAAGAGCAATACGTACGATGCCTCGATGAGAGTTTTTTTTTGTTTTGATAGAACGAGGGGAGTAAGATGCTCCCTTCGCTATATATTAAAATAGTGAATAAGTTACAGTAGATGGTTTGGTTGGAGGGTGACGGGGGTTAAAATACCAAATGGAAAGCTGCTCCGAAGGCAATGTGAGGGGTAGCTGATGACTTCATGTGAACATCCCATCGCCTACGGTAGACTAATGGATTTTAATAATACAATTGCCAAAATAAAATCACGTATTACGGCCAATCCCTTCGTCGTCTGATCGTCGAAAACGAGCATCTGCAAAAAAGTCCACACTGACCGGAGATACCTCCGACGAGGACCCTCCGACGGTCAAGTCAGAGAGGAGACTAGGCAACAGTAGAGAGGAACCAGGGGGACTCAGCGATAGCGAGAGGAGAGATTGGATTACCTTAAGCTATTGCCTTACCCCATTTTATAGTAGGAGGCGGTATGGTCCGCCATCGATGATGTAGACAACTGGAGTTGTCAAATCGTCGGGGGTTGTCATGTCGTTGACGGACTGACAGGTCCTTAAAATTAATTCGTGTCCTTGGCAAGACAGCACCCCAGGTCCCTGACAGGACAACGTCCTCTGACGGTCGTACAGCATGTCCTTGACAGGACTGCAGCCCATGCCAGTCGTTCGGCATTTTTGAAAGGGGCTGGCCGACTATATGTCGGGACTTGACTGTCAGATGGTGACTCGAGAGCACGGTCGGCGTTTAGAAGGGTCCGTAGAAATCGGACGTCAGCTGTCCCACCCGACAGGGAGTCGGTGATGCAGGTTCGGCCTTTCAGGTGGTCGGAGGCAGTGTCGGCCCGTTTGGCCGACACACTCGGGCCGGGCATCATCGGCAGTTACTGTCGGTGTCGTCCGTCGTCGGACGGGTGAAACCGGTCGGCGGTTGGTCCATCTCGAAGATGGATCGGCATTGGGATCTGTCAGTGAGTCGGTGTCGGTGAGTCGGCGTCAGGGTCAGTCGGTATATCCCAACAGTTGCCCCCCCACTCCTGAGTCCGATGTCATGTCGGCCGTGTTTCGTGCGGGTGGGCGTCGGGTGAAAGGAGTGGATCTTCATTGCGTCACGCCCTGATCCTGCTGACCTCACCAGCGGACGATCCGGGCAGTACGGTGTCAGATGATCAGGTGTCAGACGATCCGGTGTCAGACGGTCCGGTGTCAAAAGATCCGGTGTCAGGTGTCTCCTAGGGAATGCAAATCGTCGTCAGACGTTTCTTGAGAACGCGAACCGCCGTCAAGCGTCCCATCGGGAACGCGAACCGCCGTCAGCGAATTAATCCTGAGGCGCGGTTCTTCCGCCACGTGTCGAGATGTTGTTGGGCCAGAGGCGTTCGCGCGGATGAAGGCGACGTGGCTCGATCTGGGGCAGGTACGTCGAATCGTCGGACCGAGGAAGGGCCCGGATGCTGCCACGTGTCAATCATCCGGGAGGTCCTCGTCGGGCGCGCTCTCATCTCGACCGTCGAGGGACTCTATATATATAGGGCCACACGTATCCAAAACCTTACTTTTACAGTTCTACTGTAGAGACTCTAGCTGAGCGGTCCCCCTTGTCCCAGGTAGTTGTCTTTGCTCCCTTCTCTGGAAAGGTTCTTCGAGACTTCTGTCTCCTTTCGTTCCCTTCTCTCCTTCTTTGGATCTCCTTTTTCTTTCTTCTTCTTCTTCTTCTTGGTTCTGGCGTGATGGCCAGAACCTCTCCTCGGGATGATCAGTCGAGAAATCTGACTGACGATCTTCGGTCGTCCCCGGAGGTGGAGGTCTCTTCACTTTCGGGGCCGAATGTCGATCGGCTCCGGGAGCAGTACAGTATCCCAGAGCAGTTTTGGCTCTTCGCCCCTAGGGTCGAGGATCGGGTTAATAACTCGTCCCG
>KE504773.1:263407-276851 GCA_000441515.1 Elaeis oleifera | reverse complement strand
GTACGTCCGATATATCGGACAGTAAAATTAAGCCTAAATCTTGCAGAATGGGCTCTGCAGAACAGATTAAAAGAGGTTGGTTAGCAATCCAATCTGCGGTCTGATTGTCTTTCCAAAGCACATATAGCACCTGAAAATGTGATAGACTCCTTTCCCAAACGAAGAAGATTTGATATAAAAGGATTAGTGGGATGACAAGCATTTGAATAAAACTTAAGTCAGCAAAGAGAATCTCCCTCGAGTTGAAACTGTTGTGCATCAAGTGAATAAGGGCTAAAGAAATAGTAGACCAAACTACAAAAGTTCCGCATGGGAATGTACTAGAAACAGGCCAAACCATAAAATCAACCCAGATCAGTTATTTGGTTCGATTTGGATCAGATTTTTTTCATATTCAATTCGATTTCAGATTAAAAAAATTTGAAATTGAAAAAATCGGTTTGGACAGGCCCTCCCACCACCATATATATAAAAGTATATATAAAAGTAGTTCATCATTTGGACAGACCCTCCACCACCATCGATGGAAATTTTATCCATAAAAATATTTAGATCTGCGTTTGGATCTCTATGGTCTTAGTCTAGATAAGGCTTATCGAGATCTAATACCAAAAATATCCCATACTTTCACCATAGTCCATCTAGAATTTCCCTGCAGATTAGATCAATGGCCCAGAATAGTTCAATCTCTCCATCTTCTTGAACCCTACAAGTTACATGTTTGCACCTACCAAACCAATATATGCTAATCACGTTGAAGCTTATACATCTTAGCAACTTATTGAAAGTCTATTTTATCCTTACAAATTGCAACAAAAAAATGCACTACAACCTATTAGAAGCACATTTACTGATTATTTGTTGATAGACCTTTAGCCCAGCTCTAATAACTCGATAAATTGAACCAAGCCAAACCGATTTTTTTAGATCATGTTGAACTAGTTTTTGCATATGGTTGGTTTAGTTTCAGTTTCAGTTTTATGAAACTGATTCAAGTCAATTTGATTTGAAGATTTATTTCCAACCAGTCCAAACTGAACCGTGCACAACTCTAGTTCAAAATAGGGCACACAATACATGAAGGAACAAGCCCTACCCTCAGCCAAAAGCAAGTGTCCATTTTCATTTCTAATGGCATATCCAGGAGTAGCTTGGTCCCCACGAACAGAAGAATCAAATTAGATTTTTAATACACCAAGAATAGAAGTTATCTAGCACATAAATAAAGAAGTATGAGTAAACGATAAAGAAATACCCCTGGACCTTGATTATGTATCAAGACCAACCTAAGACTTATCGAAAGCAAGATCAAAGAGCAGGTCAAAAACCCCTCCAACCAACTGCAGAGGCAAAATAAAGATCTACTGACAAACTCTAGCATTCTTACCTTCCCAGCGAAACCATGCAGTGTAGACAAAAACATACAAGATGCTACTCTCTACCGAGGCATTAGAAAAACTATGCAATGTAGGCAAGAGCAATAAAATAGATTTTTAAGCTTTCTTTGTATGCTAGTAATTCAATTGGTGTGCAAGAAGAGAATCAATTTTGATTAGATTTTGAGAGATATAAATAATTAGAGATTGGAGATAGAAAATGATTCACAATTGAAGTAATTTGTAATCATGCAAAATATCTTAGTTGTAGCATATACCATGTGATGAAGTACTTTTTATTAGAATATTGATCATATATTTGACTTCAAGAGTTTGAATAGTTAGTTTACTCAAAAAAAGCTTAATTTATTCTATTAGCAAATAGGTTGATACTAATATATCAAGTTTAACAACTATAAGTGGAAAAAAAGAAAGAGAAAAACTAGGTAATAGTTCCAATGCTTCCTTCCATCTATATAAAAACGGACTATGCTCCTTTTAAAATAGAAACATGTCTATTTTTGCAGTTTGGAGTCAATAATGAAACATTTAAACCGACATTCCATACCATTGATTATGATTTATGTGATAAAAAATATGTAGAAACTAAATATTACATATTTTAGTGATCTCTAATCCATGCATCAATATGAACATAAATCTGGATGATTTACATTGTCCTAATATATTAAAATACATGATAAACCATTAGCGTCATAAATCCATCCTATTTGTCATGATCTGCACAATTAAAGCATGTATAGATTGAAAATCCATAGATTATGATTCTTAAAATATGGCAAAATATGATCTTACATCATTTTAATCATTCATTTTTGCACCTACTAAATACAGTACAAAGTACCTATATAAAAAAAAAGTACCAAAACATGTCATTTCTAAGTGTTTTAGTCATGCAGATCATGAGTAATGGGTCTCTCTTTAATTTATATGATTCATTATTAATTTTGAGCTCAAGAGTAGTAGGTATCTCTCTTTGCATCGAGAAGAGCTTAAACAAGGGGAATATATGAGAACCCATGTAAATGTATGTTTAGTTTCACGTTAGTTATGCACTATTATAGTAGGATAGATTTTGGATATTTATGCAAGATAAAAATGTTCAAATAATATTCTATAGTTAGTCTTTTTGAATGAAGTCTTAAGTTGTTATACTTTCAAATAAACTAATTCACAATGGATCACAGTTTCATTATCTAAATTTTGACTGCTCACTAGGAATGAGAAGAAGACCAGGTAGAGAGGTTGAGTTTGGGAACCCATCGCCGTTGCCTTCTTGAAAACCAGGTGGAGAGGACTGAAACTTGGACTGGATCGATATCAAGGGCCAGGCCCACAGAGATTGAAAATCAGAGTCCGGCATATGGAGGGACCAGCTATCAACTTCCCCTGGAACTCATCTTTCTCGGCATTGGCAAAGCTATTGCTGCTGCACTGAAATGGCATATTCCTTGCACACCCACTTATTTGATCCTCCATATCCAAGTTACTCCGATTCTGAATTCTTTCATGCAGTTGCAAAATGGCAAGATGATCTCGTCGCAGCTGCCGATCGACCCAAGGAGAGCATACACCGTGGCATTGCACTCCCCTCTGGGACCAAACAGTACCCATGTCTGGGATTCTTCCACCCATGTCAACTGCTTCATCTTATCCTTCACCTTTTCTTTACTTCATTAAGTAAATGAAGAAAGATTTACAACCACCAAAGAAGAAACAAAAGTTGCTGGAGAAACAAGTATGAAGTTTTTTTTTTTTTGTATAAGAAAACAGGTATTAAGGGTCATTCGGAGCAACAATGACCTAATAAACAGAAGATGTTACATCAAGGGTTGGAGGGCAGCAGTATGATTCAGAAACGCTTATCTGTTTTTGGAGGTGGAGAGAACATTCCAATAAGAGGTCATGGAGAGAGCATCCCTAAGAACAACGGTCCGCATAGAGGGTCTATTTTAAAAAATTATCCTGTTGCGCTCTCTTCAAAAGGCCCAGATGATTCCCTTGTTTTCTCTTGTTCCAATAGCGTTGGATGGAAACGTAGCATTAGTAGAACTGCTGAGGGCAGGTTTGATTATTATGATTCTGAGAGCAGAAAGTTTCAACAAATCTCTGAATGTATTTCATATGAGCATAGAAAGTCCAAATTCACTGATAGCAATCCAGCCAAGCAAACATAGCAGGGTTCCTGAGGGCAATTATCCATGCATTCTACTACATTCAGTAGCATTCTTTTGTAAATTTGCGAAGAACAAGGAAATGATGCTGAGTGACCATTCAATGAATGAAATGTAAGAGAAAATGCATAAAAGTACTGAACTGATTTCTCAAAAGAGTTTGCGCATGCCATCATGCAAATTCCACCTTCCATAAATCAGCTAAGGCTAATGCCAAATAGGACTGCCTACAGCAATCAAAACCGGAGAACATATTGAGCAACATTCTCACTTACATTACCTAGAAATACGAGGATTTAAGTTATTCTTCACTCAATTACATGAGGACATGAAGGGTGTGGAACTCCGCATCTGAGTGCCTGACACCTTGACCATTATTAGTATAGTAATTACCTACGCTAAAAGCATTCAACACATGATCATGGACTTGGCATGAAGCTACTACTTTGCAATAATACTGCAAAAATACAAGGCGGACTCATTCAAATGTTATGCGGACGCTTGAAAGGTCTTGGGCATCATACATTAGAACTCCTGGATGCTGTGCTTTTAACTTGAGAGCCGGTAGAAGTGGTACTCCGTGCCTGGGAACTCTGATTCGATGACAAGTCTGAGAAGAAATTTATGTTCTCCGAGCTTTCCACAAGAATTTGAAGTGATCTTGGAATAGGAGGCATGTTAATTTCCAGAAAGCCCTCTAAAATTTGAACAACCTGTCCCATCGTTGGCCTGGCACTTTCATCATCCTGAATGCACCAATAAGCAATTTTACAAGCTCTTTCGAGCTCTTCAATATTCACATCATCGCCCAGTCTATGATCCACCAAGCTTTGGACATCCCCTTGCGCGAGTCTGTTCGCAGCTAATGTAGGAAAAATGTAGGTTTCCCTTCCTCTGTCTGCTCTGAGTTTCTCCTGCCAGATATAATTTCGAAAAGCATCATCCCGTAGCTGTAGACATCAGCTTTGGCGGTGATGGCTACACCAGTTATCCATTCAGGTGCAAGATAGCCTCTTGTTCCTCTCATCGTAGTCAGTACTCGGCTGAAGTCCCGGCCTACAAGCTTTGCCAGACCGAAGTCTGCCACTTTTGGAACAAAGGACGTATCCAGTAATATGTTCTCTGGCTTTATATCACAGTGTATAATGCAGTCCCTGCACTTCTCGTGGAGATAAGCCAATCCTCTGGCAATTCCAAGAGCAATTTGGTACCTTGTGCTCCAGTCCAAGACCATGGAATTGTTCTGGAACAGCTGAGTATCCAGAGAACCCTTGGGCATGAACTCATAGACCAGCAACCTTCTGGCGCCTTCGGAGCAAAACCCAAGAAGTCGAACCAGGTTGACATGCTGCACCGTTCCAATCGTGCTCACCTCGGCTCGGAACTGCTTCTCTCCGTGCAGGCGAAGGCCTTCAAGCCTTTTTACAGCTATGGCGGTCGAATCCGGCAAGAACCCCTGGAACACCGAGCCGAAACCTCCTCCTCCCAATTTCTCCGAGAAGTTCTTGGTGAAATGCTGCAGGTCGCTGTATCTGAATGGCACCAGAGTTCTCCCCACTGCTTTCGCTGCATGAATCATCCGCCTCTTCCGGCGCCTCCAGATCACCGCCCATACGAGAACCACGCAAACAACAAGCCCGCAACCGCACCGGCGACGGCCCCGGCGACCGTTCCCTTCTTGCTCGTGGAGTCCGGAAGCTCCGAAGCAGCCAGCCGAAGGTAAGGGTTCCTGCATCCGATCCATTGTATTGCTCCTGTAGATTGATCAAATCCCCGTACCACACGGAACATCCACCACTAAATGAGTAAGCAGTACAAGAACAATTGTTCAAACAGGTTGATGCACAATCTTCAGCACTTGCAACATCTGGCTGATTCTGAGGATTCTGTGGCAATTTCATACCATCCATCTGATAAACTTATCTTTCTCGACGTTCGCCGAGCTGTTGCTGCTGCACTGCAATGGAGTATTCCTCACGCAACCCCCGTTCGATCCTGCAAATCCCATTCGGTCTGGTTCCGCGGCACAAAACCCTTGACGCATTTGCAGAATGTCAGACTGCTCTCGCTGCAGCTCCCGAAAGGCCCGCAGAGAGAATACACTTCGCACTGCGCTCTCGGCTGGGACCAGAACAGTATCCATTCCTGGGATCCATCCACCCACGTCAACTGCTCGATCTGCCCCGAGGTGTGCATTATAAACCTCGAGATGATCGAGTCAGTTTTTACAGAGTAAGTGAAGTAGCTCTCGTTAGTAGTGTTAACGTAAGTGAAGTTGTAGATGTAATTCGCCGTCATCTCCGGCACCCCACTAAAGATTTGTCCATTCCAAATCCCACTAGACCAGTACGTGACAGACTTATTCCATTGAATGAAGTACTGGCTGGTTCCATTGGGGTCGAGCTCAAGGGAGAAGATCCCAGGAGATGGGTCAGCCGAGCTCTTCCAGGAGATGAGGCGCTGGTTCTGTTTGGTCACCTTGTTCAGGCCGAGCTTGCCTCCGGGGAGCCACGTATCAGTTGGGTGGTCGATGCTCTGCCACAAGATCCTGGAGGAGTTGGAGCCATCTGCCAGCACAAGGTTCCAGCGTCTTGGAGAACCGCTACAGTGGAGTTGGTGGAGATATTGACATTAGTGGACCAGATTTGGGCTTTGGACTCGTTGAGGAGTACCAAGTTCCCATCTTTGGAGAGTCTGAGCTCGGATTTGGTGTGGTCTGAGACAGGGATTTCTCTGTTGGCTACCCAGACGGAGGTTTTCTGTGAGACCTTTTGTACCAGATGCCTATATAGTATTTGGTGGAATTCGGTGGAGAGAAGAAGCCCAGAACAAGTTGCCTCCTTTGGATGTTAGCTGCTGGTCTCCCGAGATGGAGGAGTTGGTAGAGATGGTGTCAGATGATGAGAAGGCGAGAGGGGTTTGGAGAGCTAAGAAGAGGAGGAACAGGAGGGAAAGAAGGAACGGGGAGGAAAGGGAGACGGGATTTTGGGAAGAGCCATGGCTGCAACACTATGGGATGGAAGATAGGCATGGAAATAGGGGAGGAGGAAGTGTAAATCCTTTGGAAACTGACACTATTTTTTCTTAAATTTGACAAATGCTTGCATTGAGGTGATGATTCTGACTCTTTGGAATATGACCGAGTCGTGGTGCCAATGTTCCATATTGCCAAACATGAACCCTTTTTGTTTTTGGTTCATGTGTTTTGACTGGAATGCCCACTTGATTAAGTTGCAGGAGTCACGGGAGGAGAACACCATCCCGGACGGACCTCCGTATTGCATGCAGCAGGTGCCACGATGGATAACACGCCACGCTATCCCTTGCATTTCACCAATTCCCAATTGTGCGCTATCCACCGTGCATATGCTCCGCGATTTGCCCTGGTTCACTTGCACCTGGTGGATACAATAGATTCCCCTCTGACGGAGGAATATACAGAGTCAATTATTTCTCAAATAAAATAAATTACGAAAACATATCCACAAAGTAAGTTGGCGAAAAATTTCAAGCTTAGTGTCTGCATGTCATTGTACTCCTGTGAGGGTTGGTTTTCAAGGATTCCAACAATTGTATATTGAAGTGAGAGCTAAATTAATGATTTCAAATCTGCCATGTGTGAGATCAGAATTATAAGTTTTTTTGGTCTGGATCATGTTGAATCCGATAATATTAAGACTATTTAATGGTTAACAACAATAAAATGACCTCTTGAGATGTTTTAGCAATGCAAACATCATGCAAATACATCCTAACATTCTATTCATAAATATTTTACATGTTAACTTGAGAGGCACGCAAGCCTCTTAGAAGTATATACCTAAACTCTTACAAATTTTGCTTGTGATTATTGAGCATTAATAAATTTATAGTGCTGTAGCTATTCATGTAAATAATCATTGCATTTAGTTATTATAGGAAAGTTCTTTATGGAATGCACCAAGGTAGTAATTATTGCAGGTATCCATCTAAATTTTCATAAATTGTAAATATTTAAATGTAGAGAATCATCAAATGCAGCACATACATCAATGAAATTTTAATTATTTAATACTCACTTGACAATTAAGTTATGCAAATAATTTTTATTGAGTTAAAATGTTATCATTGTTTGAAATGAAATAAATCATGTTCTAAACACCTACAATCATGGTCAATGCAAATGCAAGTTGTTGTTATAATCTTCTAGGTGTCCATTATGGTAGTAATATTTTGAGCACTACCACATATGATGTTGTCCACTAATTTTATTTTTTACCTTTTTTAATATTATAGTTGTATTGGAGGGAAATATGAAAGGTATGAAATAAGAAAGCTTGATTAGAAAATCTCAACAAGTATCTTTTTTTTTTTGGGTGTAAGGGGAGGATCAATAGAGCCACCCACGTTTACTGGAGAAAGAACATGTTTAGACCACAGAGTTTCTGAAAAAACGAGAAAAACAGCATGTGAGACATCAACAGATGGAGAAACCAAAAGGACTACGAGGAGATGAAGTTGCAGAGAGTTGTGAATGTGTAGGCAATAAATCCAAGTAAATCTCACAGCATTTTCCAAGAGAAGCTCAAGAATCATCTAATGTCAGGATGCAGAGTCCAATAACTGAAGCCGGGTTCGGTTTCTTCTAATTTTTTTTAGACCTTACTAAATTCATCCACAGATCATTTTTGAAAGATAGGATTGCTTCGGTTGTAATTAAGGAAATGGATTTATGTTTGTTAAGGAATAGTTTAGCATTCCTTCCAATAGAACTATGCCACGCTTACCAACAATATGAGAATGATATGCCCTATTTTTTTAGAAAAATTCTGTTCAATCCAATCAGCGTTGAGATCATGAAATGTTAGTCACGGACGTAGAACATTGAGCTGAGAACAAAGATGCTTCCAAATTATTTTGAAGATTTGATAAGTAGAGAACAAATAGTCAATTGCTGCCACAGCTTTCCACAATTTACACAAGATACTGAGCTAGGTGCTAAGTTTGTTTCCAAGAGCCTCTCTCATATTGAACTTTTCTCGTCAAGCAAGCCAATGAAAATATTTGATCTTCTGTGACATGCAAAAACTCCAAAGAATAGGTGCAAATCTGTAAGTGTCAATGAGGAGACAGTGTGCTAACCAAAGAATGACGGTGCATTGGAAAACTTATGCCTGAAATCTTCCTTCAATCGTACATGTGTATGTGACAACGGTAAGCATATTAGCGGATGTCTGGCTAGGACATCATCTTTTAGAATTTTTCGATACCATATGTCGCAGCAGAAAGAAAAAAAAATAAACAGAAACAAACAGATACGTGGATTAGCCAAAAAAAGACTCACCTCTACAAGGCATGCAAACTTCACTATGAAAAAAAAGAAAGAATACAAGAAGAGATCACATCCTCAATCCTCATACATCCAATCTCTCACTCACAGAAAGCTCTTCTTTACCAAAGTCTCTCTCTAAGAAGACTCTCCCGAACTCCTGAAACAACCACTGTATATTGTCCAGAAGTCCTGCTCCTCTCAACGACTCGTGTCTGCTCTCTCTCTGGGTTTAGGTTCTCTACCGAACTACCGTACACTACGCACTGCTCTCTGTTCATGGATCAAGTTTTTAAAAGCTTAAATCTGTGAAAGAATAGGAATAGGTCTCCTAACAGTGCCCAAAAAATCTTCCTGGACTCTTGGATCGCGACCGGCAGTGCCTGAGATCGTCGGATCGCAACATGGTCCATGGAATAAGGCGTAGACCGCGAGAAATGGAGAAGAACGATGTTCGGTCCATGATGGACCATGAGAAATCGAGAAAAATGCTTCCTCGGTCCACGGACCAGTCCATGCACCGCCCGATCCACGATGGACTGGGATATCTGCAGGTTGTTCCTGCGCGCGCGTGCGCGTGGGCCTGGGCCGCGCACTCGCGCCCGGGCCTGGGACGCGCTCCGCGTGCTGGGCCGTGCTCCACACACGTACGGCCGCGCCACCGCCGCTCTGCCGACCCCCACCGATAGCCGCCGATCCTCCACCACTTTGGACTTCGTGCCAACTTCAATCTGCCGGATCTCCTTCATCCGGATTCTGTTTGAGGTGATCTTGAACTCGTTGGACTCCATTTTCATCGCGGACCTCGCTGTAGGCTCAATATGAACCGAATCTCGAGGTATCAAATCCTAACAAAGCAACCATATAGAATTCATATTCGATTTATCTAATTTCGTGGTTGAATGTCTGGTAGAACATGATAATTATTAAGGTAAATTAATTTATAAAAAAAATTCTTTTGCTTTCCTGAGAAAGATAGTAGTTTTCTTCCTTTAGGATTTGGGATCTCTCTCGACGGAGCGACGGATAGCCGATACAGTGAACTAGCGACTCAAAAAAATAAAATACAGTGCTTCCACTTATTTTCACTTCAAATTTTATTTTGTGAGAGAGGAGATCGTGAGCAAACGGTGTCCAGAGCATCCAGAGAGCTCGATACCTTCCCAAGCCCTTGCTTGTAAGGATATTTTTGTAAATTTATCCTCCAATAAAGTAAAGCTTCGGGAAGGAAATATAATCTTCGAAATGAGAAGCAGGGGACGAGGGAAAAGTCTAACGATATGGTTGCCGACAAAGACAACCATAAGCCACCTCACCGTATATTAAAAGATCTTCGAAGAAATATAAAAGATCTCCTCCAAAGACGAGGAAAAAAAAAGCACAAATAAACCCACAACCACGAGCAACGGCAGCACCTGGTTCTTTCAGTGAACCTTTTGGCTGGGTCGTTTGGTGTCTGGTGCAGGTAGTGGCGTTGCCGCGTCTTCAATGCCGCATTTATAGACCACGAGGCGTGAAACTGGAGCATATTGGGCTGCCCTCCATCGTCCTGACCATTGTTTGACGAGAAATTATTGCCTGGACCACGTCGTCGAGATAGATCACTCAAATTCTACGATGAATAACACGCTACACTAACCCTTCTATTTCACGAATTCCCGATTGCGCGTTTTCCACCGTGCACGTCTCCGGGATTCGCACTGGTCTACCTGGTCCGGGCAACAATTTTCTCTTATTTGATGGTGATCGCGACGTGGCAACCATCAGACTACGGACGGCTTTTCCAGTGAGGACCGTTGGATTGTGATCGGACAACACCAACCATTACCAGGCCACGTTTGGTGAGACGTCGGCCGCACGTCACAGTGATCTGGTAAACCTTTCGGTCAAACTAAAGAATTACGGCGGTATGATATTTGCTGAAAATTATTATAAAAATCTTGATCATCAAATATTCTGCCATTTTCAGTCATTCAAATTCTTTATAAAATTTTCTACTCATATATTTTATCGAAAAACTCCAAATCTTTCTTCTAGTTAAGTTTTTTTGGTGAATATCATTTTTTTAAAAAAATGGGGAAGTATTTTATCTCCACCCGAGAGAATTATACATTCACCTCTTCTTATCTAGGCCAAAGCCTAGGTCCTTAGACAAACCAAACTCGGCACTTGGTGCACTTGGTTGCAGAATTAACAGGAACGAGGGAATAAAGTTATGCGGAATGGAACCCTCCCCCTCTCATCTAAGAGGCGAGAATTTGTACCAATCTAAACAAAGTTCGCCTGTATCAAAATCAAACTCGTGACTTTGCTCTGGCTAAAGCATACACCATGAGTGCAGAGAAAGCCCAACGTCCACCTTTTCCCGTGGTGACAACCCATAGCTGTGATGATAATGGTAGATCCATATTATGATTTGAAAGATACTTCCATCTATTTATGAGAAAGGATGTCTTAGTAGGTGAAGCTATTAATTATGAAAATTAATACACTCTGTTCTCACACATATACTTTAAGCAAGATATTTTCTGTGCAGGCCAACTGCAGGACACGTAATGACAGAAAATTGTGCACCGCGGTGGGTAGGTATAAAAACACTATATATATATATATATATATATATATCTTGTCATTACTTAATAGTGTGGACCCTTGAAACTGACGGAAGGTCTGATGTGTATAGTGACCGTCGAGAGACGGGTGCAAGAACGGTCACAAGCTGGTTGTCCAACCTTCTGATGGATTCCAATATCTCACATTCTATTTTGGAGGATATGTGAGAAGGATGATGGCTACGTTGAGTTTCTTTGGCGCTATCACATTTGTAAGGAGGCGAACAAGACAACAACTTGGATGGTTTCTTCTGTGGCCTAAGACGGCCTAGTTAGCCCCACCAAAGCTTTAAGACATTCTTTGTATGGATGCCTGCGGTTGTATTTATTGTAGGGTGATGTAATTAGGTCGTCTTACTTTTAGGTCATCTTACTTGGAAAAAAAAAAAATTGATGCAGCTATAAATTGTGCATTTATAATTTAAGACAGAGGATAGCTCCTATGGTGTGCATGCGGCATCATAGGTATAGCGTACCTGTGGATGATGTCCACCATAAGATGGACGGCCATCACATAATATGTGCGGTGTGCATCATATGACCTACACTTATGCATGGCCGTCTATCCTATAATAAGTGTCATTCATGAGTATACCATATCCCATGGTGCTAAGCGCACAGCACCACAGGATCGTTGCCTAGGAATTGTTTTTTGGCAACCATCTAATTAGCAGAACCTGATCTGGGAAGTTGGCCTCTAAAGCCTTTGAGGCGTCTCCCGCAAGGAACCATTGATTATTTTAGATTTTTAAATGTTAAGGCGCAACCACGAAGTCGGCGCATGTTAGTCCGTGAAAAGCTACTCTTGGTGGTTGGATTGCTAGCCTGGATGTTTTGTCTTTTTCAATATTTGTTATTCTTTTTTTAGCAAAGATGGCTTTCAAAACTTATTGGTGCCTTTCCTCCGCTTAAAATGACCCAGTGCTTAGCAAGAGATGCAACATTAGCTAATGCATTAGAGGATGCACAATAAGATAGAATGAGAGTTTCCACGCTACAATAAAAAAAAGTAAATGAAAGCAATGCTAGGGAATAGGGATCCATCCTCCTTGTCTCCAGGCTGCAGGGAGTTTTTTAATCTGGGAAGTGGGGCCTATACATGTGGAAGAATTTTAGGGAGGGCGGTTGGGTGTGTAAAGATGACTTCCATGTGTAACAAGAATAACACTTTGTATAAAAATTAAAATAGCAAATTATAAAACAAAGAATCTTCCTATTAAAAATCAAAATAGTGAATTATATGCTGGAATGCTATTAAGTCAACTTTGGTGTATGCTTTATAAAATGAGAATGGGAGTCTTTATGAAAGAAGACCAAAAGACACCCAGTGCTGGTTTATATTTTATGGCCCAGTGTATGAAAGTCCTGACTTTGAATCATTATTAGAATTTTAATCCCTAATTTTTTTTATTATCTTTCTTTTATTATTCATGCAACTAATTTTCTATATTTACTCACTGTGTGTGGCGAAGTTCCTTTTTTCACATATATCAGTATAAATGTTTCTACAAAATTAAGCCTATATTGTAGACACTTATTAGAGTTTAAAATATTGACATTATCATCAATTACCTCTTTATGGAACCAAAATCAACTTTACAGTTATTCAATATCATAAAAGCCAATCAGTCCAAGGGATCACAAATTAAACTCGATCATTTTGAAAGCTGCAATTTTTTTATTTCTCTTCTTTTAAAAATTGCAACTCTCAAGTTGTGAGCCTCAAGCATGAACATGCTAACAATTATATGTCATATCCCATTCCCATTGAGTCCACCACAGGGCTTCCCTAACCAATGAACAACCTAATCTCAACCACGATGACAATAGTGACGATGGTGGTTGTAAAATAATACAAACAACAACAACAACCATAATAATAATAATAATAATAATAATAATAATAATAATAATAATAATAATAATAATAATAATAATAATAATAATAATAAT
>KE504773.1:249220-263247 GCA_000441515.1 Elaeis oleifera | reverse complement strand
ATATATATATATATATATATGATCAAGGAATCCAAATAATACCTTCTAACTATTCTTTTTGAGAGATCTTGAGTTGTAACTAATGGTATCAGAATCGATATAAGCCATAGCTCATGTAGACTAAATGATACAACAACACAGATTTATTGAGATTGAACACGAGATAATCGTGATGCTTGTAAATGGATTTAGATCCTTAGTTTTACAAGGATGTTGGGACTTAAACAAATGAAGTATATGAGAATCCTTGTGAAACAACAGGGTATGTGGGATCCGTATGGATGTGTATTCAGTCTCATATTGATTATTTACTGGAAGTATCTTAGATACTTATATAGGATAAAAAATTCAATAATTATATCTTCCAACTATTTTTTTTGATGAAGTCCTGAATTATTATAAATAGTATCAGAGTCGATCCGATCTATAGTTTATGTGAATTAGAGGGCATGCAGCACATGTTCATTTGGACAGACCATGGGCCAATCATCATGTTTATGAATGAATTTACATAAATTTGAACCTTTCGTCCGATAAAAATGTTGGGCTTAAATAAAGGAGTATGTGAGAGGAATCTAAATTATACTTCCAACTAGCACTTTTTAATGAGGACCTAGATTATTACAATGATAATAACAATAATGATAATAATA
This sequence comes from Elaeis oleifera, assembly GCA_000441515.1. NCBI lineage: Eukaryota > Viridiplantae > Streptophyta > Magnoliopsida > Arecales > Arecaceae > Elaeis > Elaeis oleifera. The sequence continues at coordinate 262,594 of KE504773.1, read as the reverse complement.
AAAATAATAATGATAATAATAATAATATCTATATAATAATAGTAAAGCAATATACGGATATTAAAGGTAGCATTCTGTGTTGACACGCAAGATTATAGGATAGTCTCCAGCAACGCCACATGCATGTCAAGTTTTTTTATTTTTATATTTTTTAAATAAAAATAAAAGCATAAATAATATGATAAAAAAATTTGTGTTGACATGTAAGATTATAAGATAATTTTTTGTAACACCACGTATCAAATTTTATTTTTATTATTATATTTTTAAATAAAAATAAATCATGAATAGTATGATTAAAAAAATAATACTAAATCTATATAATAATAGTAAAGTAATATACGGGTATTAGGGTTAGCATTCCGTATTGATATGTAAGATTATAGGATAATCTTCCACAGCATTACATATCAAATATTATTTTTAATTTTTATATTTTTAATAAAAATATAAATATAAATAATATGATAAAAAATTCATCTATATTATAATAATAAAGCAATACACGGGTATTAAGGGTGGTATTCCATATTGACACATAAGATTATAGGATAATCTCCCATAATGCCACATATCAAGTTTTATTTTTTATTTTTTATATTTTTTAAATAAAAATAAAAGTACAAATTGTATGATAAAAAAATCTATCTATATAATAATAATAAAATAATATACGGATATTAGAGGTGGCATTACATATTGATACGTAAGATTATAGGATAATATCCACAACACCACATGTCAAATTTTATTTTTTATTTTTATATTTTTAAATAAAATATAAATATAAATAATATGATAAAAAATAATATCAAATACAGTAATTTTATTGATTTGAGAGGCCATCTTTGAAAAAAAGAATTCTCATAGATCCTTTTGTTCTCATCATAAAATTAATTGATGAAAATAATTTTAATATAAAATATTATTATTATTATTAATAATTTTATAATATGGGGTTGAGTGCTAGTTATAATGATAATGATATTAGCATTATTGCTGTGGGTGCGGGCGGGGAGGCGGTGGTGTGGGATGGGGGTGTAAATTAACCGAGGGTATTAGCGTTCTTGATTTCCCAACAGGCTTAAACGAGTCAGGTTTTAACGGTAAGGTTATGCGTCTTGTCAGCGACAGCACAAGAACCAGCAACCAAAAAAAAAAAAGAACTCAAGAGAGAGCTGTTCTGATTACGAACATTGGCCGTTCGACGAATTGCCTGACTGAATTCAGGCGTCAAATTCATCATCACAGGCCCAGAAAGTTTCAAGAGGTGTGTTGTTCCCTTTATGCTTTGAAGTGTTTCGTTTCATTTGAGCTCGTTGCTAAAATCCATGGATTCTGTATGATAGTCTAAAAGTGAAATGCATTAAAAAAAAGGTTTAAAGAATGTGGAGTTAAAATTTCAATACAAATGAATCAACGTCATGACAGAAGATAGAGGTATATACGATTCAAAGATCAAAACTATAAGATGAATACTGCAAGAAAAAATTTTCTCAAAAAAATGCAAGAGAAATGGAATATAAAGAACAAAAAAACCTCCATATTTTCTCTTATTTTCTGCTTTGCCTCTGCTCTGTTCTACTTTAGAGTCTGCTGTTGTGTTTTCGTTGGTTCTAAAACCTCCTGTAACTCTGCTGTAAGTCCTTTGTTCCACTGTAATTTTCTGTTCTGAATGTAATAAAGCCCGGATGGTAGTATTACCTCTCTTTGACTCCAAAAAAATAAATAAAATTAGGATGCTCTTTTATTATTCATTATAGAACAACTACTGGACTACGTATATGTTTAAGCTTATTTCAGCAAGGTCCTTATAATAGCAGATAGTGATATCTCTAAAATAGTTATTGGACTAAGTATATGCTTTAAGCTTAGTTCAAGAAGAATAGTCCTTGTAATAGCAGATATTGATATCTCTAAAATAGTTCGACCTTCCATGTCCAGACTTAAAAATAGATAGTATACAGTTGTTATTCTACAATTATTAGGGAAGCTGACAATGACTCCATTGCTAATATGCACCTACGCAAAGGGCTAACAAAACAAGAAGCTGACTCGGATCCCTCACTTGTACATCATCTTTACCATGTCAAAGTCGTGCATACAAAGCTAATCATAATACAAGGTGATGCTATGTTTCTATGAAGTAGTTGAGGCCACTTCAAGTCTGAAACTAGTTGTTAAGATGAGATCTCCAACCGAGAGATCCAATTATTTCTATACTTCTAAAAGCTGCTGAAGGGAAATTGAGTAGGGGATGTTTACCTCAAGAATTCCCTCCAGCATTTGGACAACCTGACCCATAGATGGCCTATGACTTTCCTCATCTTGAATGCATAAACAGGCAGCTCAACAAGCTGTTGTAAGCTCTTGGTGTTAGCACAGCCCTCCAGTTTCTCATCCAATAATCCAATCACCTCCCTTCATCAACTTTCTTTGCGGCCTAAATAGGGAAGTAGCTAAACTTTTCATCATTATGCCGGCCTATGTTCCTCAATCCTAAAATCAGTTCAAATAGTACAATTCCGAACCTATAGGTGTAAGAACCAGTGTACACATGCATTTATTTCCCTGATTACGTAGTGAAGTGATCTTGTCTGCATATAGGGGTAAGAAAATCAAATGATACCTTTCAGCTAGTTTTTTGAATGAGGCCCTAGATGGTTGCCATAGATAGCCGATGCAAGATAGACAGCCTATGGTGTCCCCCATGGTTGTCAGTAGATGGCTGAACTCTCGCCCCATGAGCTTTGCCATACCAAAGTCTGCTACCTTTAGGCAAAATTCTTCATTTTAAAGTATGTGTATGATACAATCTCTACACTTCTCATGGAGATATGCCAACCCCATGAACTTTGCCATACCAAAGTCTGCTACCTTCAGACAAATTCTTCATCTAAATGTAGGTGTATGATACTCTCTACACTTCTCATGGAAATATGCCAATCCTCTGGCAGTTTCTAAGGCAATCTGGTATGGAACTTTCCAGTTCAAAATCTCCATCACATTTCGAAATAGATGGGTACCCACAGAACCTTCTGGCGTGTATTCATAAACCAATAGTCTCCCATGCCTTTACAACAGAAGCCATGAAAGTGAACTATTTAATATGCTGTGCTAACTTCAATCAGAATTGTTTTCTCCTTGCCCAGTGGAAAATCTTTGCTCAGAGAAAATTGTGGATTATCATAGGAGACTTATGAGTAGTCTCTCTCCCTTGTCGAAACTGAGTCCATGGAAATGTGATGCAAATACTTGCTTTCATTCTTCTCCTCTCCCTCCCTCTTCTCACTCTTGTACAAATCTCTTCTATATTCCAATAATAAGGCCTGTGAGCATTTTCACAGTAATGGCAAGTCGAATCAGGCAATGCTCCTTTATAGACACAACCAAAACCTTCTCCCCCAGATCTCTCAGAGAAGCTCTTGGTCATTGTCTGTAAGTCTTTGTATCCAAAGACCATCAAAGTGCCATTGTCAACTGCCTTAGATACTCCAATTGCCACAAGATTCTGGTTCCTGGGCCATTGTGTAGTAGATCAAAATCATCATAATCTCTCTCTCTCTCTCTCTCTCTCTCTCGTTGAGTCATCGTAACTTATCATCACAACATCACAATTGGTTTTTCCGACTCTCTCTTTTTCAGTATCCTGAATTCCAGTCTTCTAAAGATGCAGGCTCAAAACCTTGTCGACATCTACAGAGGAGTGCATCATTATCATCACTGATGCTGAAGAAACCACTCAGAGAATAAACATCGCACTGGAGTTCTGGTTGGGACCAAACGAGAACCCAGTCTGCGCTATTATTATTCAACCATGACCACTGTAATTCTTGCCCTATGCATCCACCACAAATATGGTGATGGCGCTTAGCATCAAAAAAGATGCAAGTTAAGTAGCTCTCACTCTCACAACAGGTGAAGTTGAAGACTTTGTTCCTCATCATTTCAGGGACTAAGCTGAGGCAATTCCATTCTCCACTAGTCCAGTACATTTCAGAACCATTCCACAACTGAACCAACTGGTTTGTTCCATGAGGGTCGAAAGCCATAAGAGTAAGGCCCAGGGGCTGGATTTTTTGGATTATTTCATGAAATAATGTTATGTATTCTCTCTGGTAAGTTTGTTCCAACCAATTTGTCCTCCAGGGAACCATATGCCAGTAGGGTAACCGAAGCTCTACCAAAATATGGAAGTGGAGTCTGACAGGTTTCATCAGAACAAAATTTCCAGAGTCAAGCAGCAATGCAGTTGCTAAGTCTGAAGCAATGGAGTTTAAATTTGATGACCAGATTATGTTTTATGACTCATTCAGGAGGACAAAATCTCCATCTTGGGAGACCTTTAAATCTGAGAGTGAAGAGCTTAAGACTGGTCTCTCTCTACCCAAGTTACCGATCTTTCAGGCCTCGTTTATACCAGATGCCCATATAGAATTTCTAGGACTCATGGATGTGAAGAAATCTGGCTCATGGTCCTCACCGGGGCTTAAATGGGAGGAGTGTGTGAGGATTCATGTGTCCATATCACATGTGTTTAGTCCCATGTCGGCTATATAATGGTCTTTTGGTTAGCTTTTTTAGATGAGATCTTTAATTGTTATAAATATCAATGGACTCATGTTGTAGTGTCCCTCAGTCCACATAGGCTATAGGCCAGGTATGCATTGATATCATTTATGATGACTAAGACTTTATCCCAAAAAATGTTATTTAGGTTCCTTAATCCTATATAAGTATCCAAGATGCATCTATTGTATAGCTGATGTGGACTAAACACATGTCCATATGGATCCTCGCAAACAGAAGCCTTTCATAGAGACTATGGTTTTTTATGAGGAATTGGCCCCAAAAGAGAGTATCATCAACAGCAGAGAGGCGGTTATTGAGAGGAGAAGAAGAAGAAGAAGAAGGAGAAGAAGAAAAGGCATGGAGAGAGAACCAACCCTTGGTGGTGGCGGTGAACCTAGAATAAAGCACCAACAGTCAATCTACTTAAATTTGAATTCAGCAATTGAAGTGGAAGCCTATGATGAAGCCAAAATGATAATCATTGGTCATAATTAAACAACCAACTACATGGATAGATTGAAACTGTCAAGTTCTGGATCCATTGACATTAATATAATAATAGCTAATGACTTGGGAACCTGCTCACTTTCCAATCTGATAAGGTTGCTCCATTGGTGGATAAGAAGAGCAAGGAAAAATTTGTTTGGCAAACTTCACCGGAGCCCTAGGGTGGTGGAAAGGAAGATGGTGCCTTGAGCTTCTTTGGTGCAATTGGAGAAGCCTGTAGCTGTTCATGCCTCATCACCGGTGACTGTTGGTCGGTGCTTGTGTCTTTCCTTCAGAGGATAGCAGCCTTGGTTCATGGCTATGTTTTACACATTTACATGGGGTGCTGCCCACAATTGCATTGTCATAGGTGCATGTTAGGTTAAGTATTGATTCAGGATCCTTGAATCCATGGTTGACTATCATCAAACAATAATAAATCAAATTCATGACCATGTGATCATCACATAATTTTCAGGCATTTTATAATTGTTGTGGTCAAATTAGGTGGCTACTAACCCTAACCTTGGGTTAGGGTTTTGTGTTAGACCGAGGCATTTGAAAAGACTAGATGACTGTGGAAATGATGAGGCATTTGAAGCAATTCAGCTGAAAACTTACCTTTGTTGGGAAAATATAATGTTGTTGGAACAGATGACCCTTAACCTGAAGACTTTAAAATATCTGGGAAATGAGACATGAAAAAATTGAGATTGTGATATTTTCTTTTTAAAGGAGAATAATTGTTTGTAACTATTGTAGACAACTGAACGAAACAATTCCTTCAGAGCATTTCAGAAAAACTTGATGGAATTTGATTTCTGCTTGATGCATTTGTTCCCTGTTACAAGAAAGCTAAAAGCTAAAAATGCTTTACTTATTACATCTATATAGTCAATTTTATGAATCCAAGAATGACTCTTATTAGACAGTTTTGTGTTCCTTTACTTTTCAGATACCTTATATGGACCATCTTACTTTGTGCTGCTTCCTTGTCGTTCCATGTTCTATTCTAGTGTATGCACATATTACTTACTCCCAAGTACCATTAGCCAATCTGCATGGCGATATCATTCATGACATATGGATAATAAAACTTAAATTGCTTTTTCAAAAGCTTAATCTTTCTCTATGTGATCTAATAAGCTAAGATTCATTTGCTATCAACTTTGTTAGAAGCCCACATACAGAAGAAAATCTAATCTTACTAAGGTTAGATGAGGCTAGTTACCTTCAAAAGCACCATCCCTGTGATTGCAAAAATGGTTTTAAGGTGATGCTAATTCAGGTATTAGACACCTGAAGATTTCTCTTCACCGAAAATTAGTCGTTCTAAGTTAACATGCTAGAAGACCAGAATCATTTGTGTCAATACAAGATAGGCAAAACGCTGATCAGTTCATATCACTACAGATTGAAATGAATGCAAAAGAGAATGATCAGAATGTTGAACCTAGTTTTAGTCCTGACTGCTATTATGCGCTCTTCGTAGCAGTCTTTTACCTCCAATGATGATGTATCTACGAACATATATAACGAATTTTATTCTATCTAAAAAGAGAAAGGATGATATATCTACCAGCAATCAGTAATGAAGATTCCTAAAGTGTAACCACCAATTTGATGTTGAAAGCACCAGAAGTTCAGAAGAAATAGCATTTGAGAAGTGCTAGTGCAAAATCTTGGTGAGTTGATGATACCATGATTTCGTTCATAGAGGTCAGACTTTTTCACACAGATGATAAAATAAAACCACAACTGAAGATATTAATCTGGCCTATCTATTCTAACTAATTTTTAAGACAAAATTTGATCAAATACTTCGTTGAGAAAGCTCAAAAAGTTATCTAAGCAACTATCTTTGTTTTATTCTTTTTTTTTTTTAAATTTAAGTACAAATAGCTGCGAATACTACGGAGCAGCTCAAGAAATTAACTAAAGCTTACATGTGGCAGCAGATCTTAATGGATTTACTTAACTCTTGGGGCATTAAGTCTGCCCACCAAAAGTTGCTGTAGAAGAAAGCATATCCTCTTGATTCTCCACAAGGCTATAAAGTTGCTTTGGAATTGGTGGCATATTGACCTCTGAAACTCCTTCTAGGATTTGAACAACCAAACTCATTGTTGGCCTGTGACTCTCTTCACCTTGGATACACCAAACAGCAACCCTACAAGCTCTCCTCAGTTCATCCACATTAGCTTTACCCTCTAATCTGTAATCTAATAAACTAAGAATTTCGTCTTCCTTAACTTTGCTGGCAGCCCAAAGAGGGAAAAAGCGATATCTCCATCCTCAGATACCTCTGCATTTCTCCTGCCTGATATAATTTCAAGAAGCATCATACCATAGCTATAAACATCAGCCTTTGGGGTGATGGCCAATCCAGAAATCCATTCAGGTGCAAGGTATCCCAGGGTTCCTCTCATAGTTGTCAGAACTCTGCTGAATTCCCTGCCAATTAGCTTTGCCATGCCAAAGTCGGCTACTTTAGGGGAGAATTCTGAGTCTAGAAGTATGTTCTCAGGCTTGATGTCGCAGTGTATTATGCAGTCTCTGCAGTGCCCATGAAGGTAAGCCAATCCCCTAGCTGTCCCAAGTGCAATCTGAAATCTTGTAGTCCAGTCCAAAATCTTGGATTTTTTCTGAAACAATTGAGAGCCCAATGAACCATTTGGCATGTAATCATAAACTAGCAATCTTCAGAACCTTCGAAACAGAATCCACGAAGGCCAACAAGATTAACATGCCTGACCTGCCCAATTGTGCTCACTTCAGCTCGGAACTGCTTCTCTCCTTGTCCAGTTCTTCCAAGTCTCTTCACTGCTACTAAAGTTGAATCGCGCAATGTTCCTTTATAGACAGTTCCGAAACTGCCAGCTCCTAGCTTTTCGGAGAAGTTGTTGGTCGCCTTCACCAAATTCTTGTACCTAAATAGCACCAATGAACCCTTGATCTCTTCTGATAAACCAATTGGATGCCTAGATTGAAATTTCCATATCAGTGCAACTGCAGCAAGTAAACAAAAGCAGATCCAGCAACTGCTCCAATAATGATTATTATGCTTCTATGAACTGTTTGGCTGTGTTTGCTTGGAAGATCAGATGCTGCAAGGCGAAGATAAAGGACTCTAGAGTCTCTATTGCTTGAACCATTAGAAAGTTTCTTAAGATCATAGATATCCCCATACCATATCGAACACGTACTGCTGTATGAGTAAGCAGTGCAAAACAACTTTTTAAGCAAGCTGATTCACATTCTTCTGCGGTCCCAACCTCCAAATTATGTGGATTGGTCCGTAATTGCACATCCGGTATCGCCAAAACCCATCGTTTTCCGTGTTCACAGAGCTATTGAAACACTGCAGAGGGGTTCTCCTTACACAGCCACCACTCCAATCGCTCAAATTCCAATCTGTTGAGGATTGTGGTCTGAAACCTTCTAAACAACTACAGAAAGGCACTGTTTCTAAACTGCAGCTGCCGAAAGCCCCACACAGAGATGGAACCGAGCATGGATCACTGGGTAATAGACAAACCCATAACCATTCCTGAGAACTCTCGATCCACTTTAGGATCTTTGCTTGCCCTGTTACATCCATGACGAGTCTTGCTATAGTAGAGGTATCTCTAAAGGTGTATGTGAAATAGTTCTCCCTTTCATTAGAAACATGGACATAGCTCAGGTAATTGCCTGAACTCATATCAGGAATGTTGGCAAATATCTTGCCATTCCAAAGCCCAGTAGTCCAATATTCGGTACCATTTCGCCATAGAAATATTGGTCAGTTCCCTTTGGGTCTATGCCTTCGGAGAAAAGGCCAGTTGAAGGATCCTCTAAGTTTCTCCATGAAGTAACGAGCTGGTTTTTTCCAGTGATTCTGTTCAGACCAAGCTTCTGGTTAGGCAGCCATGTATCAGTTGGGTGATCAAAACTCTGCCACAACGCAGCAGAGGAGTTCGAACTGTTCCTTAAAACCAAGTTGCCAGTATCAAGAAGCACCGCAAGCGTGGAACTCGAGGTGGTAGTGGTTATATTTGATGACCAGACTTGGATTTTAGATTGGGTAAGGACTAGATTGCCATCTTCTGAGATTTTAAGTTCTGATGCACCGGTATCAGATATTGGATGGTCTCTGTTTGCTATCCAAACTACTGCTCTAACTGGGATTTGTTTATACCATATGCCTATGTAGAAATTTTTAGAAATGTTACCTGGTGTGAAGAAACCCAGTTCGAAGATGCCACCTTGAGAGACGATGGTCTGGTTTCCAGAGAGAGACTGACCTGGATAGAGGGTATCAGCTGCTTCGGAGAAACGGGAACCGAAGGAGAAATGAATGAGGAAAAAAAGTGGCAGGAAACATGACTTGCTCCAGTGATCCATGCTTTGATGGAAACAATAGGCTGAAAAGAGGGAGAAATGATGTGTTGAAGGAGAGATGATGGAACAAAATAGTTAATAGGAAGGTATCAGCTTCTCTAGATAGATGGCTTCTGAAGGAGAAGAAAAGCTAGATAGATGGACAACAGAAAATATTGTTCCATCCTCTTGACCATAAGGGAGGCAAGAAATGTTGCATCTTCTGTGGAGAAAGAAGAATAAAATAGCACAGTAGATGAAGAACAAGGGAGGCTATTTCCACCATTCACCCTTTTCCTACCAAATCTCGCACCGAAGGCACCAAAATGATTTAATAACAAAGACACCAACACTATTAAACAATAAATGACATGCAGAAAAGTCAAAAGTTTCCGTTTTCTGGAAGGGCATGTGATGTACAAAATAGTTTTTTTTTGACGAACGTGATAGTCACCGTTCTACGCACGGCTCTCTTTTTTCGAGTACCACACATGGTCCTTTGACTCTACTAATCCTAAGAACATATTTTTCATAGATGTTGAACTTTTAAACCCCAGAGGTCCACAGTCAAACCGTCAAAATCAAGGTTATGGAAAGGACAGCCCAGATCATGCAACGTTTATCAAAGTTGGATATCCATGAGTAGAGGCTTTGCCTGTTGATCTAAATTATTATCTAATAATTGCATTGCAGACTAACAAATAATTTGCTTAGCCTTGATGGTGGGGGAGTGACCTGCTTTCTCCATTTTCCTTAGAAGGAAAAAAGAAGAATTGAGGAACTTCTGAATAGTTATGGACCTATAAATGTAACTCCAAATAATATTCAAACTATAATTTTAATGCTGTGGTCTTGAATATAATTTGTAATGATCTATTTCCATTACGATAAAATTTTCAAAGATTATCGGGCCTGTCTTGAATATAATTGAATATTAAAATCCGTGCGATGCATAGGATAACAAAAAAAAAGGAGAGTATATGGAAGAAAATTATATATTTTGTTAAAACTAAACAAAATAATAATTGAAACTAATTAATTAATTTAATATTAAAATAATTAATAAATATTTTTTCTTAATGATTAATATAAATTTTTTATTAAATCATAATAAATAATGCTAAACACTTAGAATATCATTTGTTAAAAGGTCACTAATATGGTCCTTCTCTTCATATATTATATTATCTTAGAATCCCATACGATGCATGGAATGTGATTTTTTAAATAATATTATATTTATTTATTTATTTTATTATATTTTCTTCGAGGATAATGACTTAGTAGAGAGATGAGCATCAAAATTAGCGGCAATTGGTTAGCATTGGAGGATGATTATTCAAAAAAAATAGTTGCTGCTTAATTAGCAATCCAAAATAAGTGCAGCAACACTAATCAAAATGAAGATCATTAGAAAAACATGTTTAGCTCTTTCAGATTTATACAGCATGCCTGAGAATAATAAAACCTGGACGTTAACATCTTCAGATTTAGTGCCTTTCTATAGACTTGTTTCCTTTTTTGATGATCGTAAATTTTAGATCTCAACGGTTACCGGTTACTCTTGTTTCAGTGAATAAGAAATTAAATGATTAGGTTTGGTAAAGTGCGCAGAGGTTTTTATGGCTGGTAAAGATAGGTCTCATAGAGATTTAACTTTTGAAGTACAATTCCTTTTTTGGATTGCTTCTCCGCATAAGGCCTCTCAATTTCTATGTGAACATCAGTGCATGCGATCTTGTTAAGGTGAAGATGAGGTTTGAAATGGTCTGCTTTATATGATATGCGCTCCCGTTGATCTATGTGAGGGAATCAGACGGATGATGGAGGGTTTTTTCAACATCTGAAGGGGGTTAAATGCTTAGCAATCGGCATTTGTAGATCACATAAAAGCTGTGCGTGGATCATACAGAAGAGGATGGACCATTCAATAGCTGGACCTTGGCCCAACTTGCATATGACACATGCATGAATCTATATCTATCTGGTGTTGGATTTGAAGAGTTGGAAGGCAACTCTTCAACAGTAGTCAACTGGATCTCGAAACATGTCCGGAGCTTCAGGCAGACTGAAGTCCTTCCCTCCTGTCACCCTTTGCTGGCTGATATCATTCTCTGCGCGGCTTCTTTGGACTCGTTCCGGGTATCTCATGTTTCCCACGAGGCAAACCAACCGGTCAACAGCTTGGCTGGTCGTCCCTCTGATGGGTCCTTCTGGTCCCTCTACTCTCTTCCCTACACCACTTGTTTGCTGGTCTTGGGCACACTTGGCCGGAGTATCTTTCTTTCGTTTTTAGGTTTTTTCTTTTTTGGGTCCCCCCCCCCCCCACCCCCCCCTTATGTACCAAAAAAAAAAAGAAAAGAAAAAAAGAAGTCTACATCCACTTTGGAATGAGCTGAGGACGAAGCACGTCCTTCGAGAGTTTAACATTTCTCTTATACACTCGAATAAAGTAATACATAATCACGGAATGCATCACATGATAACACGGTAATTAAGGACAATTCCGGGGGAACAGACTTGGCTCGGGTGTCTTTTTAACGATTATCTCAAGAGATAATTTTTTTATAAATAAATATTATAAAAATTGATCAATTTGAATAGCTCCAACATCAGCAATAGCTCCAGAAGAGGCTTTGCCTGAGATAGACGGGGATGAGGGAGATCAGCTCGCGATCGTTTGGTTCCTTCTGCTTTTTCAAAAGACCACATAGTTCATTGGACGATGATTGCTTTATTTAATATATATAATAGATCAGATTGTTTGACATCAATACAATATACATTTTTTTTTTTGCTTCTCCTGATTCTAGAGAATTATCAAAAACCTCCTGTGAATAGAAATAAAGCAAAATTTCTCAAACATAAAGAATTGTTCTATAACATGGGATTATTATATTTGCTAGGAAAAAAGGAATAGTATGCCCCATGTTCCCGGCATCCTTAATTTCAAAGCTTCTCTTATGATGGATCGCCCAAACGTTATATCATTCTTTTCTCAAAAACTTTGATAAAAATGTATGAAAAGTAACAGATAAAACCACAAAGACATGGAGATATGTAGAGCTCTGCGCGTGGGATGGATGAAGAGTCCAGACAGGGTGAAAATAGGGACTGACATAATAATGGATTCTTATTAGAAACTATATTTGGATGTCACTGCTTCTGAAACGGAGCTTCGAGCAGCTTGAGTAAATATTATATAGGAAAGATGGGCCTTGGGAGTGGATTGCATCGTTATCGAAGAAGATTTTGCCACTGTTGTAAGCTAATTATAGGGTGGCTGGAACAGCTCCAACCCATCTATTATTGCACAATGCATAGAGAGCATTGAGAGAGTGTGCTTCCCTAGACATCTATTATATCTATCGAAAGATGAATGGTACAGTGGTTTTGATCGCCTCTTTTGTTATCGAGCACTTAGACAAAGTGTTATGGATGGATGCTCATAATGTCCTTTTATCATTTCATGATGTGTTGTTTTTGATTTTTTAATTATATTTATATTAGATTTGCATGATTAATCCATCTTACCAAAAAATTATAAAATGTCATATAAACCTCTATTGGAGCTACAGTATACATACAAGTCCTCACCTTGAGTTTGAACAAGTTCCGACTCGCCGGTCATCAGGACTAATTCAAACTCAACATGCGGGAGAGTTTGGCGGGAGCCATATGCACCCTACCAGGAATCTCTCTCTTCCAACAAAAGCGGGACATTAAACTAAATATTATGAACAGGCCCAGCTTGCAGCCCGACTAACAACGAATGTGGTTTAGGCCCGAAGGCTGGTCCATTATTGGCTCTATATTTGGATGATTATATTCTGAACTAAAATGTATATACATACATATACATATATTTTTATATGTGTGTATTTGTATATATATGTGTATATATACATACACATACTATATATATATATATATATATATATATATATATATATA
>KE504773.1:197486-214669 GCA_000441515.1 Elaeis oleifera | reverse complement strand
CGTGACAAGTAGATTCACCTAGTGAAGTTTGAAAGTCTAAGATGGACATGAAGTAGATCTTACAATCTTTATTGATTTTAAATTATCATATTTTCATATACATGGTTTATAATTGATGATATCTTACTCTTCTTAAAATAAAAGATCAATATATGAGATATAAAAATTATATTTATTATAAAAATAGTTTATAAATAATTTTCAACAAAATAGCATATTTATGAAGTATGAATTTTATCATGCGACTTAATATTTTTATCTATTTATATGTATGTTTTAGAAAATTATAAATATTTTGAAGGCTCTTACATAAGATCGATATCCGAAGCTAGTATCCATATAAAACAGGTCCTGCCAGTAGATATAAATTTGGCATACAAAATATGAAGTCTATTGATTAAGAACATGGGCCTTATCATGAGTATAAAGCGATCATATCATAGATATTTATGTGTAATATTTAACTATAATAAGAATGCATGGGCAAGAATAATTTATATTATTTTTTTATCAATCTATTTTATGAAATATTTATGATTTATGAATGCATAATTGGCTTCATGACTTGACTTTTATATTATATTATGAGATGCTTAATTTATAATATTTATTATTTTTAAATGATGTATTATTCAGAAGAATAACTTATGTTTGATCTAGTAATAAATTGTAAGCTTTACTTATCGAGCAGTGTAGCTCATACCTTTTATTTTTTTCTTTCCAGATGAATAAGGTCAATGAAGGATGATTCAGACTTAGATTTTATACTAACAAACTTGGAGATTCTGTAGCAGAGAAATTTTAGTTCTTAAATTGAGTATGAATTTATTGTTAACAACTTTCTTAATTTAAGATTATAGGTTTTGATATTTAAATTACTTTGAATCGGTATTCATTTAATTATTTAAAAAAATGTTAGATTTGGATCCTTATATTATATTTTATTTGTATACATCCTATGAATGTTGGCTTTATGTTATTGTAGATGGTTTCTCTCGATAGCATACTGGTGTTAAGTACCAGATTTTGGGCATGACATACCCAAGAAATATAAAGAAATTCTTTGTGCACCACGGGTGATGTAGAAAATTCAATGTAGAGCATACTACTTTATATAATTGATCCACATAGCTGCCACTTTTCAATATATATTTAATACCTACAGTGTCACTTTTTTAAAAAAAATTTACATGATAAAAATATTCTTGTCTTTAGAAAAAAAATTTGACATCCTGCGGCATATTATGATTTTCTATATGCAAGATGTCATAATATGGCCCAAAAAATTATTATATTTTATGTATATTATGACATCTTATATAAAATTATAATTTTCTATATACAGAATGTCATAATATAGCCCACAATATCATAATATGGCTTAGGATATCATAATATGGAAGTGGTATTTTTATCCAATCACTTTCCAGCAAGCATTTAGTGCTGCAGCTTTACTTTTTATTTAAAAATTTTGAATGAAAAAAAATGCTCCTATTCTTTGAAAAAATTATGACATATCATGTATATATGATGATATCCTACGTTACATTATGACATCTTATGGACAAAAATTATGACTTTTTCGATGCAGAATATCATAATATGGATATAGGATGTCACAATTTTTTTAAAGAACAAAGATATTTTCATCATTCAAAATTTTAAATAAAAAAGCAAAACTGTAGACATTAAATATGCGTTGGAAAGCAGTGACTATCTGGACCAATCGGATAAAATAGTATGCTCCACATCTGATTTTCTGCACCGCCTCCCATGCGCAAAGAATTTCCCTGAGCATCTATTGCCTGTTGTCTTAATCTTAATGGCCGGTCTCCCAACTAAATGCTTTTTGATCCTCCTGGAGGCATAGGAAAGTTTTCAACTAATTAGACTTGTACTATTAGCTCCTCACTAAATAAGGTCAACAAATGATTATATTAAGAAACAAACAAAGGCTGATTGACCTAGTTAGTAGAGATTGTTGTAAGCGGGAAAAGATTTTCCCAGATATTATATTAATTAAAACATTGTTTATGTACTGGGGTGTCTCGGAGTGGTTTACATGAGATAGGAGATGTGGTGAAGGATGTTACTCTGAAGAGTGAGCGGCAAGCTAGATTAGTAGAAATATAGAAGCGATTTAAAACAAACTATCTTTGAGCTTGGGTATTCTACATTGAATTAATGTATCATACGGTTCCAGAATTTCAGAATATTTTCCCTCTTGCAGCCGATGTCTAATTAGCCAGAAGAAACAAACTGTCTTTTTGTTCCGCCATGGAGAGGGCTTCAAATATGAAGACTCGACTATTCTGCTCGTTCCAAATGCATGCTCCAACATGCCGTTGCAATCAGCAAACCAGCTCAGCGTCTTTCGTAATTTGTTGAAGATAGTTGTCCAGGAGTGCTGTGGCCTTCGACCAGCTGAGCTTTCCCAAGAGTAGAAATCTTCAGTGTATCTACATTGTGTTCTTAGGTGATCCACATTCTCATTGCCTTCCCACATAAAGGACATGGTGCAGCAGCATTAGGATTTAGATGCTCTATACAATAATTATTTATTAATGGATGATAGATTTGGGACCCCTTTGTTATATTATATTCGAGATGGATATGTATACAGGATTATTATTATTATTTATTAGGATGAAGCTATGTCCGACCAGCCCAGACCCAAAATGGCAGCCCAGGCCCATGCGTGCAGCACGCGCGCAAAACACCGGCCCAGGCCCAGTTCCCTCTCACAGGCGCGGTGTACACGGTCTACCACAGTCTCACGATCCACGGTGGGGTGCGTGGACCGAGGGCTAGTTTCAGGGCGTTCTCGTGATCCACAATGGACCGACACCCGTTTCACATGCATTTCTCGCAATCCATGCAAATTTTGATGGACCGGACGCACGATCGAACAGTTCTCCTTTCTCTTGGTGATGATCGGACGGCTGATAACATTTTTCGATTGATTTAGGCCTGATCCTGATCATTTTTTGGATGATTTTGGACCGTGCAATGTAGATCCAAGGGCTGACTTCTTTCTTCGATTCTACAGCGAATAAGAGTCCGATTTTGACACGGTTTGAATCTGATTTCACCTGGTGATGAGCTCTATTTAAAGGGAGGACTTAGGAGAAGGTTTTGCAACCTGAGAGCAGTGAAATAGCAATCAAAAGAAGGGGTTCAAGAGAGAAAAATAAGAGACGTGAGATTCCTTTCTGAGGGAAAATAAGAGTGTTTTCTTGTAAAAGAGAGTATATATGTGTGAACCTTTTTATTTTCTTCTTCTTTCTTTTTCTCCAATTTTATACTTCGTTGTGCTGTGGATTATTAATAAAAGAACGTTGAGGAGGTCTTGCCCGTGGATGCAGGCCAACAATCAGATCGAACCACGTAAATCTGGTGTGCTTTCTTTTTCTTATTTTTATTGCTTAATTATCTCTCCTATTTTACATTCTATGTTTATTCTAGTTATCTTTTCTCTACAAAATGATCTTGTTTCCACTGTACTTGTGTGCTGTATAGATCGAGGTGTGCTCGATTATCCACAACCTGTTCTTTCACTTTGGTATTAGAGCACAGGAGATTCTTTTGTAGTTGGTTTGATATGAGACAATGGCAGGCAAGACGACGATAACAAAATACGAGATATCGAGGTTTGATGGATCAAACTTTGCACTTTGAAAGATGAAGATGCAGGCAGTATTAATCAAGGATGGTTGTGAAATTACTTTGCAAAAAAAGAATGCAAACCTCAAGAGACGACGGATGCATAATATGAAGAGAAAGACAAGCTGGCAATGGCAAATCTCTATTTAGCATTGGATGATTTGGTATTGTTCAATATAGAGACCGAAACTACTGTGAAAGGGTTTGAAAAAATTGAAGAACCTCTATAAAGGTAAGTCTTTGATAAATAAATCTATTTAAGATGGTAATTATATAATCTGAAGATGAAGGATGGGGCATCAGTTCAAGAGCATTTGGGTATATTCAATTCCATTGTGAGCAAGCTTGCGGCCCTAGATGTAAGAATTGATGATGAAGAGAAGGCCAGCATTCTACTTTGTTCTATGTTGGAGTCTTGAGATAATCTTATCATGAACTTGAGTCACGTTGAAATCCTTAAGATAGAGTCAGTTGTTGTATCATTGTTTACAGAAGAGATGAGGTGAAATTTAGTCAAAAAAGCTCTTCGAGAGAGGCCATAGTAGCATGGGGTAGATCCTTCGAAAGAGAACATGGTGATCGAAAGAAGACAAGCTCTAAATCCAAGGGCAAGAAAAGATAAAATATCAAAATTATGAAAAATAGGGCATGTAAAGAAAGATTATCGGGCTAAAAGAGTTGATACAAAATCTGAATCGAAAAACTTCCAAGACAATATAGTAGAAAGTAAAACTGGTTCGACTACTTCAGATGATGGAGATGCATTGACGGTATTGGAAAGATCTGATCTCGCATGTTATTGAATTTTGAATTCGGAGAATCTTTTCACATGACTCCTTTTAGGGAGTAATTTCATACATACAAATCATTGGATGGAGGAGTTATTTATTTGGGTAACAATACCACTTATCCTGTGATTGGAGTGGGATATGTTTGGATCATGATGTTTGATGGTATAGTTTGGACGATTTCTAATGTATGTATGTTCCTACACTACACAAGAGTCTACTGTCACTTAAAAAGTTTGTAAGCAAGGCTTAAAATTTATTTGAGAGAAAGATCAATTGAAGGTATCTAAAGGATATTTGGTGGTGATAAAGAGAGTACAAATAGGTGGTTTTATAAATTGATGGATGAGACTCAGGTGAGAGAGGCGACAGTAGCAAGTTCCAAGTTGGTATCTTCAATAATTTGGCATCGATATTTGGGACATATGAGCAAGCATGGACTACAATTATTATCAAATAAGGAGCTTCTTCCAGGATTCAAGTCAGCGTCACTGAAATTTTGTGAAGACTGCATCTATGGTAAACAAAGAAAGATCTCTCTCTTTATCATAGTAGCGGAGTAAGAAATTTTTTGAGCTAATCCACTCAGATACTTGAGAGTTGTCTAATAAATCATTGGGTGGATATTCCTACTTCATCTCTTTTGATGACTTTTCTCGAAAAGTTTGGATATATATTCGGAAGTGAAAATTCGATATTTTTGAAACCTTCAAGAAATTCAAGGCTTTGGTGAAAAATGAAAAAGATTTAAAATAAATGCCTATGTTATGATAATAGAGGAGAATATTGCTCCAAAGAGTTTGATGAGTTTTGTAGTGAGCATAAAATTTGACGATAGTTTACGGTTCTCGGGACACCATAGTAAAATGATGTGGCAAAAAGATTTAATAGAACACTTATGGAAAGGATCCATAGTATGATGAGCACTGCAAAACTTGATAAGAGATTTTGGATAGAGGCTGCATGCATGGCTTGTTACTTGATCAATAGAGCACCGACAAAATCTCTTAGGTTGAAAATTTTAGAAGAACTTTGGAGTGGCAAGTCAGTAAATTATTTCTATCTCTATGTCTTCGGATGTAATACATATATGTGGATTCCAAAAGAAAAGAGGATAAAATTGGATAGGAACTTTCGAAGGTGCATCTTTCTTGGCTATGCTAGAGGAGTAAAGGGATATTGATTGTGGGATCCTACTACCCACAAGATCATTGCTAGCCGAGATATTGTTTTCAATGAAGAATCTTTTCAAGGCATCAAGAAAAGCAAGATGATGAAGCCATTACTTCTGTTGAGTTCTTTGATGCAGGTGACGAGGTGCAAGCAGAGCAAATATAGGAGAACGATTAGGTAGTTGATGATGAACCAGGTGCAGAGTCTCCGCAATCCTCTGAGGATGCTATCTCACTGGAAGAACCACCAATGGAGTTTGGGCGGCCTAGTAGGGTTATTAAACCTTCTACTAGGTATGATGACTATGTTGCTTATTTCATTCCTTCTACTAACCATATTTGTGCTTATGTTGCTTTGACGAAGGAGGACGAGACAACTTCATATAAAGAGGCATATGAGTCCAATGCTGAAAAGTGGCATTGTGTTATGGAGCAGAAGATGGAGCCACTTCGAAAGAATAAGATATGGGAGCTTGTAGTTCTACTGAAGGAGAGGAGTCCGATCGAATGTCGGTGGGTCTATAAAGTGAAGAAGGATACAGATGAAAATATGAAGAGGTTCAAAGCATGTTTGATGGTGAAGGGTTATGCTCAAAAGTCAGGAATTGATTTTAATAAATTTTTTCATCAGTGGTTCATCTTATTACTATTCGGATTGTCTTGGCGATCGCAGCAGTCATAGATTTGAAACTCGAGTAGATGGATGTAAAGATGGCTTTCTTGCATGGTGACTTGGAAGAGGAGATTTATATGGCGCAACCTGAAGTTTTTGTTGAAAAAAGCAAAGAGGAATTGGTCTGTTGGCTGAACAAATCATTATACAGTCTCAAACAGACGTCGAGGTGTTGGTACAAGCGATTTGATTCCTTCATTATGAGTTTGAGATTTGATCAACTGGAGACAGATTATTATGCATATTTTTGCAATTATGACGATGGAAGCTTCTGTATCTTATTGTTATATATCGATGATATGATAGTCGCAGGGAATAGCAAGAGTCAGATATCAGATCTGAAGGCTCAATTGGTTGGGGAGTTCGAGATGAAAGACTTAGAAGCTGTAACCAAATACTCAAGATGAAGGTGCTACGGGAGAGAAAGGATAGGAAGATTTGACTTTCATAAAAGGGATATGTGAAGAAAGTTCTACGGTGCTTGAATATGCAGAATGCAAAGCCAGTGTCTACCCCATTTTCTATTTAGTTAAAATTGTCAGTAGAGCAATCACCCAGTATAGAAGCAAAAAGGCTGACATGGCCCGAGTATCATATTCATCAGCAGTAGGGAGCCTTATGTTTGCCATGGTTTGCACAAAATTCGATATTGCACAAGCAGTGGGAGTTGTGAGCCGGTATATGGCAAATCCAGGTAGCGACCATTGGACAGCAGTAAAATGGATCCTCCAGTATCTGAGGGGGACTACTGATCATTCACTCTGTTATGGTTCAGCAGGTTTGGAGTGCATTGGGTATGTTGATTTTGATTTTATAGGTGATCGAGACAAGAGGAGATCTACCACAGGCTGTGTTCTTCATAGGCGGCGATGCTATTAGCTGGGAGTCTAAGCTTTAGTCAGTGCTGGCATTATCAATGATAGAGACAGAGTATATTATAGTGGCACACGCATGCAAAGAAACTATCTGGCACAAGAAGCTTCTTGAAGACTTCAAGATGAAGCAAGATATGATGAGGGTGAATTATGATAGTCAAAATATGTTGCACTTAGTGAAAAATTTGACGTTTCACTCTCGGACGAAGCATATTGACATTCGCTATCACTTTGTGAGAGATGTGATTGATGGTGGTCTAGTCTCATTACTGAAAATTCATACAGATATAAATCCAGTAAATGTGTTGACAAAATCGATGGCTCGGGAGAAGTTCAATTGGAGCAAAGCTTCTCTCGGTCTTAGAGCTACATGAGGAGTGGGAGGTTGGCAAGGCCTCCAGGGATGACGTTCTTATGAGTTCGGCATATGTCTTCAAGTAGGAGAATTATTAAGATGAAGCCCTATCCGACCAGCCTAGACCCAGAATGGTAGCCCAGGCCCACGTGCAGAGCGCGCACGTGAAACACCGCAGGCATGGTGTACACGATCTATCATGGTCTTGTGGTCTACGATGGGGCACATGGATCGAGTGCCCGTTTCAGGGCATTTCTCGTGATCCATGATGGACCGACTCCTGTTTCACCTGTATTTCTTGCGGTCCATGCGAATTTTGGTGGATCAAACGTGCGATTGAACGGTTCTCCTTTCTCCCAGTGATGATCGGACGGCTGATAACATTTTCTACTTGATTTAGGCCTGATCCTGTTGTTTTTGGGTGATTTTGGGCCGTGCGATGCAGATTCGACGGCTGATCTTCTTTCTTCAATTCTACAGCGAATAGAAGTCTGATTTTGACACAGTTTGGATCTGGTTTCACCTGATGATGAGCTCTATTTAAAGGGAGGACTCGGGAGAAGGTTTAACAGCCTAAGAGCAGTGAAAACAGCAATCAAAAGGGAGGGTTCAAGAAAGAAAAAATAAGAGACGTGAGATTCCTTTTTTGAGAGAAAAATAAGAGTATTTTCTTATAAAGAGAGTCCATGTGAGCTTTTTATTTTCTTCTTCTTCTTCTTTTTCTCCAATTTTGTACTTCGTTGTATTGTGAATTATTAATAGAAGAATGTTGAGGAGGTTTGCCCATGGACGTAGGCCAACAATCAGACTGGACCACGTAAATCTGGTATACTTTCTTTTTTTTTTTTTATTGCTTAATTATCTCCCCTATTTTGCATTCTATATTTGTTCTAATTTTCTTTCCTCTACAAAACGATCTTGTTTCCACTATACTTATGTGCTGTGTGGATCGAGATGTGCTCGATTATCCACGGCCTGTTCTTCCTTATTAGCACAAGATTACCATTGTTAGTTTCATGTTATCATAGACGGTACCTTGCGATAGCATAGTCATATTATGTTCTGGTGAGGCAGCTGCTGTACTGGCATGGAAACCTTGCTGATATGGGATGTACTCTATAAACTAATGCTAAAAGTTCGCTAATAGTGGTGGTATCCATTGCCGGGTTTATAACACAATTTGGAAGTCTGCAGTGTCCGAGAAGGTCAGAATCTCGTGGGTAGCCATCAAAAATAAGTTACATGTAGGAGAAGTCCTAGCATGGAAAGGGTGGAGGGTGAGTGCTGTACGCCCCTAGTTTGGTTCCCGTTCCAAGACTGCTACTCATCTTTTTTCTAGATGTCCGTTTGCTCAAGCACCACAGACTCCTCTCTATTCGTGCTAGAGCTTCAGAGGTGTGCCCCCAAACTGTTTTTTTTTTGATGAATTCATAGGCTAGAAAAGCAGCCACCTACCAATTTATTGAGAGGCAGAATTTCTAGAAGTCCAAAGGGACTGTGGATTACAACTGGTAAAATCAATGAGAGAAGGATTTTATCTAATCCTCAAAACTTTAGCTAGAAGATTACAGAGATGAAACAAACCCAAAAGCAAGGAAAGCCCTCCGAAGCAGTGACACAATTCTGCTGGCACAAAAGAAAATGGATGACACAAATTGGAGCAGAGATTGGCAACATGCCAGCTTCACGTCAACATCACTCCTCATTGAAGGGCCACCAAGCAAGATGGTCTTGAAAAGGACAACCTCGGTCTCCTCTGTTCTTCATAAAACTTTGTACTCCTTTTCCATGTGGGGCAATATTGGTAACCCTCTCTTAGGTTCCTAGAATCCTGTTTTCTTGGATTTGCTCCAATGCTTCCGAAACTGAAGCTGCCTCAAAGGAGGCGTGCAAGCCGTGGAGACGATGAAGGCCAAGAAGAAAGAAGAAAGATGGTTTCCCAAGACTCAGCTCCTCTGTCTTCAATTTCTTCTTCCAAGGTACCTTTCTCTCATCGTGTTGTTGCTAAAGGAAGGAACATGATTTCAATTTTCTTAGAGATGAAGGTTTTTCTTTTGGGGAGAAAAATGAGAGACAGGGTTGGAAGTTTCTGCGTGATCTTAAGGTTCCCACTTATTTGGATCTTGGGAAAGAATTCTATGGGAATATTAAGTTTGGATCAAATTCAGTAGAATCATCTGTGAAAAGTATTAGCATTGTTCTAGCTGCTCCTGTTCTTGGACAAATTTTGAGAATGCCTTGTGAGGGTTAGTTCAGATGAGTTGGATGATAGATCATATGGATTAAAAGTCATTTTGGGTCGAGAAGATGTTACAGATTTTGATAGACTGGAGTCTAAACACTTGTCTGCTCAGATGAGGCTTCTTCATCATATAGTGACTCAGATTTTCTTCTCGAGAGTAGGAAGATGTGACTCAGTGACAGAGCGGGACATCTGCGTGATGTACTATCTCATCTGTGAGATTCCCCTGAATCTCCCAGTGTTGCTGCTTGTTGCCATGAGGGAAGCAATCAACAGGATGCGAGCTGCTTTGCCTTATGGTATGGTACTCACTCACGTGTTTCGAGCATTTGGCGTGAGTCTTGATGGTGAGGATTTTTGTAGGCTGTCCAAAGCAGATACATATGACAATCATTTACTTAGATGTATGGGTTATAAGAAGATGAATGGTCACTGGCAGAAGATTGAGGGGGAGGGACCCTCCTCTCCTCCTAGAGAGACTGGCCCGAGCCAGACTGCAGCTGGACTGTCGGCTGTTTCACCTGTAGATCCTTCAGTTAGGGTTCACCTACCAGTTTTTCAGTCTCAGTTTCGGACAGGCTCATCCTCTCTGTCTTTTGGGCTGGACGATGATCAGTTTCAGACACTTTGCAGACAGTTTCAGGATTCCATGAGAGTGACCCAGACACCCAGTCAGCCACCGCATGCAGCCTCACATTTCTTCAGTCATGCAGTTACTTCAGGATCAGGCGTCAATGATTGCAGATCTTCGTCATACCCAGAACATTATTATCGGCAGGCTTTTTCAGCTGGAGAGAGGTTGCAGTTGAGGTCATCACTTAGCTGATAGATTTGACTGTAGAGGCACGCAGACTGCGTGGTATGCTTAGTTCAGCTGTGCGGCAGATATCAGATCAGTTGCAAGGCTCAAGCACTTCATCCAGAGAGGCACTGGAGCAGATCTCTTCTCAGCTTGAGGCTATTAGAGCTCACCTTACCCAGATCGCTCCTAGGATATCCCAGCCTTCCTATCGACCTCCTGGATATCTTACTTCCACTGTTTTTGAGCCTGTGCATCTGTTTCCTCCAAAACCTCTGGTTCCTCCGCTCGTGTCGGACCTTCTGGCAGGACTAGGAGTCAGTGCGGCGATTTTCTTCTTTTGGCTTCTCGACTCATATACAGATTTCTTCTTCCTCTTTGGAAGAAGATTAGTGTTGTGTTGATCTTTGAGCGTTTGATCTTTGATGCACTGAACTTGTGATCTTTTTTTTTTATATCTTTGGGTACACCTTGATGTTAGATGTATTGTACTTGATGATGGATGTATCTCTGACCCTATGTATCCTTAAGTATTTAGATGTATTTATGACTTTATTGAAATGAATGAATATCAAGTTTTTCTCTCTTGTATCTGGATGTATCTTATGGTATTCATGTTTAAGTAGTATCCTTTGTTGTCTTTCTTTTTAGTGGTGTAAAAAAGGGGAGATAATACCTAGATAGAAGAAAATTGGAGAGATAGAGAGATAGGATGGCATAATGTTTATGTTTTTGAAATTGTATATATTTGAGATATGGGGAAATGTGCAAAATGAAACTACATTTGAGTCCTGCAAACTTGAATTGTTGTTGTTTCATGCATTGAGGGGGAGCTTATGCTTTTTGATGAAATTTATGTTTCTGATAATTTATCTTGCATCTGGTGATTTGCTTTAAAAAGTTGAATTGGCATACTTCTTATTAATATTTATGCTCTGAATATATCATATGTCATATTTCTTAATCACTTTAGATGCTATTTTGTTTAAACTCAAATATTTTGTCATCATCAAAAAGGGAAAGATTGTTGATCCAAAGTTTGATTTTGATGATAATAAGCCATTTGAGAGGGTTACTAATGATTACTTTGAGTTTAAAGTATGTTTAAGGAAGAATTAAAGTGATCTAAATTTGAATGTCAAAAATCCTTAACAAAGAGTCCCAAGTTGAAGCTTGTCCGGAAGTGTATCAAAGTCCTTAATTCAAGAAAAAGGATGATCAATCTCTTAAAGGATCCCTCAGCAAGTTTGGAATGAGAAAGTGTGAAAAATTGAGGCTCCGAATTCATGTTTCAGCTCTTGAAACAAAAGGAAAGCCCTTTGGGACGTTCCTTGTAAAAAGGGACTGAAACATTTGGTACGTCAAAAAGGGATGCCACATGGGATGCCCCTTTCTGTGCCAGTACAAAAGAGACGCCACTAGAGGCACCCCTTGTGGGCTGACAGTGCCAAATAGAGAGCATTTTCACTCTAGGCAATAGGGGATGCCACATGGGACACCCCTTATTGTGCCTAGGCGAAAAGGGATGCCCCTTCTGTGCAAAATAGAAATGAACGCCCCCTCTGCCCTTTCTTCTGCTGGAAGTCGGTTTTCTCTGATTTTTTAACAATTTTCGACAACTTTTTGCCACCTTTTCATGCTCCAACATTCCAAAATGGATAGTACACATCAGAAAATAATTTTTTGAATGTTTGAATCACTTCCAAAGAGGGAAAGTTTTTAAGAAAAAGTAGGACTCCAAAAAGTAGAAAATTGAGGGAAAAGCAGTTTTCTTTTAAAAAGGACTATTCTGGAGCCATTCTTGAACTATTCCACTTAGATTTTTTAAGAGCAATCAGTGAGAAGTTGTGCTATTCATCTCCAAGCTCTTCTTCAAGCTTTGAAGCAAGTCTACAACGAATTGAAGAGCCCATTCCAAGTGTCTTCTTCTTTATTCCTTCTTTCTATTGAATATCTTGCTCCATTTGTGAGCTTTGTTGTTCTATTGCTTTTATTCTCTATTGCTTTTGTTCTTTTGTTTAGTTTTGAGGGTGAGATTCAAAACTAGGAAAAGGTTTAATCCGTACCCAAAAATGGATTGGTGTGGGTTGATTGTGAGCCCAAGAAAAATGTATCTTGTAAGGTTTCAGTTGGTGAGCCTTGGGAAAATCAACTAGGTTACAGATTGTGAGTCTAAAAAATAATCCTAGGTGCAAGGTTTGGCACCGAATTACTATAAATCTTTATGTTTGGAGTGATCATATTTGTTTTATTTCTTTACTTTATTTCGCTGCATACTTGTTTGTGTTGCTATCCACATCCATCTTCACATTCAAAAATACCTAAAATTGATGCACATATTCTTTGAAATATTAAGAAATTTTTAAGAACCTATTTCAACGTCCCCCCCCCCCCTCGGGTTGCTAGACTGGGCAAGAATTTTATTTTTTTTGACAAAAATTACTGGTTTTGCACTATCTTTTTCCAACATGATTGGGACCATTCATTTGTTCTTGCATGTCATTTGGGTTAACTTTCCGTCAGTGAATCTTCTCATGATTCCTAAAATTATAAATGATTTAAATCCTCCCATGTATAAGCCACCCATCAGGAGAGAGAAGGGTGCCTTGGTTGGAGGGTAAAATGAGCATTGCATACTGATCCTTTGACCAAGTGCAATGGTATGACCAGTGAAAGCAGCTATTGATTTTTTTTCCATAGGAAGCTTCGACATAGACTTGAAGAGGGTATTAATCCTTCATAACAACTAGATGTTGATGAATCACCGTGCTTGATGGTTTTGCACTATCCTTTTCTAACATTATTTGGACTTCTTTCCATTGTTTTTGCATGTCATTTGGGTTAATTTTCCATCAGTGAGAGGCACGGTTTTGCACTATCCTTGGAATTCTTTCCTTTGTTCTTGCATGTTGTTTGGGTTAATTTTCCATCAGTGAATCCTCTCATCATGATTCCTAAAATTATAAATGACTTAAATCCTCCCATGTCTAGGCCGTCCATCACGAGAGAGAAGGCTTGGTTGATGGGTAAATTAATGATCATTCCATAAACTGATTCTTTGACCAAGTATAATGGTATGACTGGCGGAAGCACCTATTGATTTTTTCCATATGAAGTTTCGACGTGGACAGGGTATTAATCCTTCATAACAACTAGATGTTGATCATTCACCGTGCTTGACACGTTAATTACTCGGACTTCATTTGTTTGTTCATGTCGTTTGGGTAGAAACTTTCTATTAGTGGCGTAGAAAGGGGTTTTGACTCTGGTTTATCTTGTGTTTGTTGGATAAAACTTCTATGGTCGGACCGACCATATAACAAATTATGGTCGGACCATCATCGTTTGCCACATCTCCGAAGCGCCATGCGCACTTACGCACACATTAAAATACTAAGAAAATAGAAATAGATAAACTCTAGGGTATTTAAACAGTTTTGATAACATCACATAACCTCCGGCTTTATCCATTCTTATTTCTTAGTTTTTAACGTGCATACGGCGTATTTTGGAGATGTGGCAAGCGATGACGGTTCGATCATAATTTTTTCATGGCTGGTCCGACCATAGAAATTTTATCTATATTTTTGTCACCTATTTTTCCCATAATACTCTGCAGACTTTCTGACTTCTTTATGCAACTTTTCTCCTTTTCTGAACACCCAAGGAAATCCATCAGTTAATCTTCTCATGAACCCTAAAATTATAAATAGAATGATGGTTGCATAAACTGGTTCTTTGACTAAGTGTAATGGCATAACTAGTAAACATTGAAAGAGCGGAGGGACCAAAAAAAGGACATGACATGGAACATTTCAAAGTTGACAAAGAAACGACCCGTCAGGAAAAGAAATTTAATCCACCCTTTTAATGAATTGAAATTTGACTGACATTAAAATAACCTATAAAAAGCCGCAGCCACTTCCTCTTATTCATTTACATTTTACATCGGCAGGCTGGCTTTCGCTGCATGCTTCTGCCCCTATGGATACTAAGAAGAGGCCATGTTCCTCTCTTTCTATCTCTCTTCTTCTCTTCTTTCTCCTCTCTTCTCTCAGCATCCAACACTGTGCAGCAACTGATAACATCTCTTCAGGCCAGTCCCTCTCTGGAAACCAGACCATAGCGTCCAAAGAAGAAACTTTGAGCTGGGGTTCTTCACACCGGGTAATTCTCGTAACTACTACGTGGGCATCTGGTACAAAAAATTCCAGTCCAAACTGTAATCTGGGTGGCGAACAGAGCAACACCCATCTCCAACACCTCCTCTGCCGAGTTCAAAATCTCAGAAGATGGCAACCTAGTCCTCCTCAACGGTTCCAAAATCCCAGTTTGGTCATCCAATTCAACTCCATCAACATCGGATTCGACAGTTGCAGTGCTTCATGACACCGGAAATCTTGTTATAAGAGATGGGTCGAACACTACAATTTGGCAGAGTTTTGATCACCGACTGACATAGTCATGCCAGAAGGATGGATTGGATTTAACAAGATCACAGGGGAGTTTCAGAGTGCGACTGCTTGGGAGACTCCTGAGAACCCTGCCCCCGGGCCTTTCACTCTGAGTCTGAACCCTGATAGATCCAAGCAATATGTATTACTGTGGAATAATTCTGAAATTTACTGGCGCAGTGGTGTTTGGAGCGGCCGGTACTTCCCTGAACTCCCTGCTTCTAACGAAAACACTCCCTTCAACCTCACCTTCATCGACAACGAGCAGCGGATGTATGGCACGTATACCATCTTGTACAGTTCTTTCATCACTCATACTATGATTGGTTCAACTGGGCTATTAACACAACGGTATTGGCTGGACAGCACCCAGGAGTGGCAGTCAATCTCTTCTCAACCCGTGCCTCAATGTGATGTCTACTCTTTATGTGGCACTTTTGGTATCTGCGACCAGAAAAGCTCGGATAATATTTGCAAATGCACCCCTGGTTTCGAACCAGCTTCAATGAAAGAATGGGAGCTCAATGTTTGGAGCTCAGGGTGCGTGCGGAAAACCAGTTTGCGATGCAGTAATAAAAGCTCAGCCGGTGGAGAAGGGGATAGATTCCTTGGGATGACCAATATGAGATTGCCTGCCAATCCACAGAACTTGACTGTTGGGAGTGCTAAAAACTGTGAACAAGCTTGCTTGAACGATTGCTCTTGTAACGCGTATGCTTATGTAAGTGGATGCTCAATTTGGACTGCGGACCTTCGGAACCTTGTTCAACTCTATGATGATGATAGTGGAGCTGGTACTCTTTATCTTCGGC
The DNA here is from genome assembly GCA_000441515.1 of Elaeis oleifera. Classification (NCBI taxonomy): domain Eukaryota; kingdom Viridiplantae; phylum Streptophyta; class Magnoliopsida; order Arecales; family Arecaceae; genus Elaeis; species Elaeis oleifera. Next base: position 198,836 of record KE504773.1, on the reverse strand, counting down.
TCGCTGCTTCTGATTTTCCAGGTTCAGGTAGCTCGCATAAGTTGGTAATTGATCTAACTCTTGGTGTCATCGGTGGAATTCTTGGCATCTTGTGTGTTCTTGTTGGACTATTTTGGGCATTTCAAAGGAGTAAACGAATTCGGATGGCAAAACAAGTTGAGGGTTCTTTGATTCTGTTTCCTTACGGCGATTTGCAGCGTGCGACCAAGAACTTCTCTGAGATGTTGGGCAGTGGTGGGTTTGGCTCTGTTTTTAGAGGGACATTAGTTGACTCAACCGATGTAGCTGTGAAGAAGCTTGAAGGCTTGGGACAAGGAGAGAAGCAATTTCGAACCGAGGTGAGCACATTGGCTGCTATTCAACATGTCAATCTGGTTCGCCTTCGCGGTTTCTGCTCCGAGGGCAGCAAAAGGCTTCTAGTTTATGAGTTCATGTCAGGAGGTTCCCTGGACTATCACCTCTTTCGAAACAATTCCGCAGTTCTCTGCTGGAAGATAAGGTATCAAATTATTCTTGGGATTGCGAGAGGATTAGCCTACCTCCATGAGAAGTGCCGGGAGTGCATCATACACTGCGACATAAAGCCAGATAACATACTTCTAGACAGGGACTTCTGCGCCAAAGTTGCAGACTTTGGTATGGCGAAGCTCGTAGGTCGTGACTTCAGCAGGGTATTAACAACCATGAGGGGAACTATCGGCTATCTCGCACCCGAGTGGCTCTCAGGCCTGCCAATCACCTCCAAGGTTGATGTCTACAGCTTTGGGATGATGCTCTTTGAACTGGTATCATGCAAGCGAAACACAACGCACTCCGTGGATGGTAGCAACATCTTTTATCCTTCGTGGGCTGCAAGAAGATTATTGAAGGCGGTATATTTAGCATATTGGACCATAGATTGAATGGTGCTGCTGACACTGAAGAGCTAACCAGTGTCTGTAGAGTTGCTTGCTGGTGCATTCAAGACTCTGAAGGTCACAGGCCAACAATGGGACAGGTGGTGCAGATCCTAGAGGGAGTCCTGGAGGTGAGCATGCCGCCACTTCCTAGGGCTCTTCAGCTTCTCACGGAAGATCAGAGCCAAATTCGTTATCATTTGTCATCCACGGAGTACGAAGATGCACTTGATCAATCTCTGAATTTCTATCAGTAAGTGTCAAGCTACAGAGGGCACATGAGTCTCTGCTGAGCATGTCAATAGTATGTAACGTGTTAAAGTAGAGCTTATAGCAGTTATGATCCTTAAGATGGGTGTTATGTGAGGTGTAATGCATGTTCTATGGTGGTTGTATTATGAATTTGGTGGCATAAGTGTAACGCCCGAATCCAACATCCGGATCGGATACGTGA
>KE504773.1:165143-183129 GCA_000441515.1 Elaeis oleifera | reverse complement strand
GGGGTTGTTTCTTGTGGAGCTATAAAGCTCATACCATCTCTTCTTTTTTCTTTTGGAGTCACTAGATGCATGGTCTCCAATGGATCGGCACAAAGTTTGAGCGATGGAGTTATTCATTAGATAGTTGTTTTTTTGATACCCGATCAATATGTAAATCTTTGTAATTGGGTAGGCTCTTCTAATGATGGATCTATTTAGTTAGACAATTATAGTTAAATTTTATGATTAATTTATAGTTATTGTGGTGCTGTAGCTGGTTCATGTTGGAAACTTTGTTCATCTTGAAGATCTCGCATGATCTTTAGAACAGTGCTGGTTCAAGCTAGCTGACTTGGGTGGTGGGTTCGCGGTGTGACAACTTGAGCCTTAGAGGCACACCCCCAAAATTAACATCACGTTGGTCTGCATGGAGGAGATGTGCAACTCAGTCTAAGAAAAGGTTGGGACTAGTTACTCATGGCACTTATGCAGAACATTTGGCACAAGAGGATCTCCGGCCACCTTCTTGAAAAGGAGAATCTTAGTTTCCTTGGTTCTTCAAAAAACCTTGTACTCCTTTATCATGTGGGAAATCTTGTAAACCCGAACCTCTAATAGACGTGAATTGGGTTTGGATGGAGGTGCTCTTCAGTATTTTCCTTGAGGAGAAGTTGCTCTTCTGGTATGAGCTTGGTGGGATCGATCCATCATCTATGGAGTTGTTAGTTGTCTGTTTCTACTTGGCAATAGTTATTGATGGCCTGTACTCCATATCTAGATTAAAATTTAGGTGCCTTTGTCAAAGATCACAACCAAATGTGAACCCAAGTACCCTTGTTTTCCTAAAGGAAAGGAAAACAAAACATAGGCCTCAAATGACAAATCTGGCAAGATATTAGCTGAAAAACAAATGCTATAAGAAAAAAACGAACAAAAAAAAATTATTTATCTTTAGTTTAGCTTTAGGGCATTCTCATGTGATTACTATATGTGCATTTCTTAATATCTTATCCAAATAGATCTGATTATAGCTCATCTATATGAGCTGTCAAGAAAATTTTAACAAGCAGGCCAAACTTAATGCACTGGCCCTAGCGAGACTAAGGGGGTGTGTGGTTCATAATGGAAATCGAAATCAGAATGAGAATGGATAGAAATCAAAATCAGAATGGTCAAATCATTTGAATCGTTTGGTTTGTAATCGAAACCGCAATCGAAATAGATGATTCTCATTGTTGTTGTTTGGTTCATACAAAAATAGAAATCGGAGTCAACTCAAATTTTATTTTATTTTAACTAAATTTAAAAATTAATTATTTAAAATTGATATTAAATAAAACTAAACATCATAATAATATTTTAATTTTTAAAAAATTATCATTGAAAAAAATAGAGATAACAATTGCTTCCTCCTCCCACATCACTAGTTTTTTCCTTACCTTCTTCTCTGAGAACCAAACCCTCCTGTTCCCTTCAAACACCTTCACCTTGTTATTCCCCCCTGTAGCCACCGCCGTCGCCACTACAGCCGTAGTTACCACCCCTGGCACCAAGCCATCGAAGCACCGATACATCTCCGACAGCATCCTCCTAGCCTCATCCCACTCCAGCATCTCCAGATCCAGCCTCAAGATCAGGACTGTCGAGCATGGCGTCAATCACAAACAACGATCGCAACCCTTCGATCATCAGGATTTGATCACCGCCTGCCCCAGGGACCAGTCGGGGCCACTTCAGGATATCGACGATGTCCCCCACTCGTCGACAAGGATCGGCTCCAAGTGCCTCGTCGACGAGGCCACCAGTGCTGCCCCCCCACCTTCGAGATCCCACCCATCAGTGCTGTCTGCCTCGTGCAGATGAGCAAAGCCATGCGGTGGCTTGTCATCGAGCTCCAGCACGATGCCAGGGCCACCGCTAGCTCCTCTCCCGATCCCCACATCTCCGCCCCTGCGATGCTCGATTTTTAGAGGATGATTTTTTTTTATCTCATTCTACTGGAATGAGATTTTGACTCTGTTGGGATGGATCCGGATTCGATTATGGAAAGAATGGATCATTCCCATTCCTCTCTAGAATGAGAATCAGAATGAGACTCCCCTAACCAAATAGTTGGAATGGGAGTCATCCATTCCGATTCTCATTTTAGGCCTTAATTATCCCAACCAAACACCCCTAAATTTAATTATTGCTAGATTCAGCAGCAGAGCAACTGAACTACATGAATTTTTATTTGTTGACAAAAATCACTGGTTTTGTACTATCTTTTTCCAACATTATTTGGACCATTCATTTGTTCTTGCATGTCATTTGGGTTAATTTTCCATCAGGGAATCCTCTTATCATGATTCCTAAAATTATAAATGACTTAAATCCTCCCATGTCTAGACCGTCCATCATGAGAGAAAAGGCTTGGTTGGTGGGTAAATTAATGATCATCGCACAAACTGATTCTTTTGACCAAGTATAATGGTATGACTAGTGAAAGCAGCTATTGAGCTTTTCCATAGGAAGTTTCCAGGTGGACTTGAAGAGGGTATTAATCCTTCAAAACAACTAGATGTTGATAATTCACCGTGCTTAACGGTGTTTCACTATCTTTTTCCAACGTTAATTACTTGGACTTCATTTGTTTGTTCTTGCATGTCTTTTTGAATGGAGTTTGTTGTTGCATGTCGTTTGGGTAGAAACTTTCCATCAGTGGCGTAGAAAGGGGTTTTGACTCGGTATATCACTCGTTCATCCCTGTTATGTCACCTATTTGTGCGTCACCTGTCATGTTTGTTTGTCACCTGTTTTCCTGTAATACTCCGCAGACTCTCTGACTTCTTTGTGCAACTTTTCTCATTTTCTAATAAAAGCCGGTTGGTTGAACAGAGAATGTAAAAGCATAGCAAAAGAAAATATCTAAGTAGAAACGAGAACGAATCATCGTGTATATTGAACTAGAAAAGGATTGTTATATACAGATGAAATGAAGTAACCGCTCCAGCTGAGCTCTTATACTTTGACCGATCACAAGCTTTCTCTAACTAACATTTTAACAAACTAACAGTTCTCTAACTAACTTCCATAATTACCAGCTACATAAATACATTTACATCCCCCCCTCAAGATGGAGTTGGGGCGAAATCAACCAACCCATCTTGGACAATAGAAACAGAAAGGAAGGTGAATTGAGGCGTTCAGTAAACAGATCCGCAAGCTGATACTTGGAAGATATGTGAGCAGTAGAAATGAACCCAGCTGCTAGTTGATTTCTCACAATGTGACAGTCGATATCACGGTGCTTTATATGCTCATGGAAGACCGGATTTGCTGCTATGTGTATGGCAGCTTGATAGTCACACTGTAACAGGATTGGAAGAGAAAGATTAATCTGAAATTCCTTGAGAATATAAGTGATCCATTGCAATTCACAAACTGATGTGGCCATACTACGATATTCAGCTTCTGCTGAAGAACGGCTAACTGTGTTTTGCTTCTTGAATTTCCAAGAAATGAGTGAGGAACCCAAGAAGATGCAATAACCTGTGATAGACTTCCTTGTTGTGGGGCAGGCAGCCCAATCAGCATCACAGAATGCTGATAGCTACAATGAATTAGATGTGGGAAAGAAAATGCCCTTTGCTGGACAACCTTTAAGGTATTTGAGAACATGAAGTGCAGCATCAAGGTGACCATTGCAAGGAGCTTGCATAAATTGACTTAGCTGCTGGACTGAATATGTGATATCAGGCCTAGTTAGACCCAAGTATAGAAACCTGCCTACAATTCTCCTATATTGATCTGGATTCTGCAGTAACTTTCCCATTTCAGGAATTAGTTTTAACCATTTAAGCATAGGTGTATTGATAGAATTGGCACCTTACAAGCCTGCATCATTTATAATATCCATGATATACTTTCTTTGATTCAAATATATTCCTTGTTCTGATCTAGCTATTTCGAGCCCAAGAAAAAACTTTGCATAACCCATATCTTTATGGTAAATTGCTGATGAAGAAACTCTTTAACTTCTATGATTATTGATTTGTTTTCATCGGCCCCTGTAAGTAACACATCATCAACATAGACCGAGAGAGCTATAAAAGTTGAACCAGTACCCTTGACAAGCAAGTAGTGATCATATGGTGACTGTGCAAATCCAAAGAGTTTAAGCTTTGCTGTAAACTCTTTATTCCATTGGCGGCCAGCCTGCTTTAATCCATATAGTGATATCTGAAGTTTGCATACCTGCCCAGGTTGTGCTTTACTGTACCCTTCAAGTGGAGTCATAAACAATTCTTCATCAATGAACCCATGAAGGAATGCATTATTTATGTCAAGTTGGTTTAAGGGCCAGCTCTTTGCAGCTGCAATAGCTAAAAAAATCTTCACTGTAACTAACTTAGCAACAGGAGAAAAGCTGTCAGTGTAATCAAGGCCAAGTAACTGATTGTATCCCTTAGCAACAAGTCTTGTCTTACACCTGTCTATTCTGCCATTAGAAAATATTTAACTCTAAATACCCATTTGCACCCTATGGGTTTCTTACCAGGTGGCAGTGTAGTTAATTGCCAAGTATTGTTAGCCTCTAATGCATCAAGCTCCTTCTGCATAGCGGCTACCCAATTCTTGTCATTCTTGGCATGATTATAAGAAGTAGACTCTGGAATCTTAGATACATTTGCCAGAAATTCTAAATGAGCATTATCAAATGAATGAAGTTTAATAGAAAAAGGTGGGAAAAAATGTGCTTCAGAATTAGCAAGAACAATGGGATCATTGCCATTAGGAAAATCAATGAAATCATGAAACTGGACTGTGGCAACAGAATCCTGTAACCATTTTGGGTGGGACACTTGTCTTGTACTTCTTCTGACTAGGACTTGAGACTGACATGGGATTTGTGGGTTGGAAATAGGTGGTGCTTCACTTAAAGTTGGAATGGATACTGATGGAGGTAAAGGAATATGAGGTTCTGTGGGTGTTGAGAAAGAAGTAGACTGAAGTGTATTTGGGCATGAAAGTGAATAAGGAGTTGAAATAATAGATTCATCTTCCTGAAAACAGTTAGGAATGGGTATAGAAGGATGTAAATGATCATTGGTTTCGTGGAAAGGAAAAATGGTCTCATGAAACACTACATCTCTAGAAATAAAGATCTTTTTGGACTCCAATTCATAAAGTTTGTAAGCTTTGTGCTGTAGTGCATAACCTAACAGAACACTAGCAATGGCTCTAGGATCAAACTTGTTTTTATGGGGCATTTTAACAAACTAACAGTTCTCTAACTAACTTCTATAATTACCAGCTATATAAACAATCCTTTTCTAGTTCAATATACACAATGATTCATTCTCATTTCTATTTAGATATTTTCTTTTGCTCTGCTTTTACATTTTCTGTTCATGGTATCAGAGCCTAAGGGCTGTGAAATTGAGTTGTTTTTTTTTTCCTTCATTTTTTTTGATCAATTGTATTGTGAATTCCTAGTTGCTTGAAGTATAAGTCTGATGGAAGAAGCTTCCGATTAGTTAGAGAAAGCTTATGATTGGTCAGAGTATAACAACTCAGCTGGATCAGTTACTTCATTCTCCATATTAGCTATTGTCTTAGCTACTCCATAGTTACAAATAGGATACTGATGCAAGCAAGACAACTCATCCCATAGTTTCTTCTATTTGGTAAATAAACTGTCACAGGTGAATTCCCTTGGCTAAATCCAGACATATCTTGTTTAATTTGATAGAACAATGGCCCATTACTTTCACCAAAATGCTGCTCTAATTCATCCCATAGCTCACAAGCACAGGTAGTATATAAGAAGGATTCAACAAGTTCTTTTGATATGGAATTTAAGATCAATGACAACCATACTATCAGCCCTTTGTCATTTCTCAAAAAGAGGAGAATCAACAGGAAGCATCTCACATTTTCCATTTATAAACCCTAGTTTATTCTATACCTTGAGAGCTATTGTCATTGAGCGACTCCATGTATGATAATTCTCACCAATTAAAGGAACACTTATCAGATTTAGGCTAGGATGACCAGAATTAAGCAAGTTCATTGGATCATTGCTCGATTCTTGATCTGTTGTGCCTCGGACTTCATTTCCTCGATTTGCAACTCCGCTATCGGAAGCTTCTTCCATCAGACTCATACTTCAAGCAACTAGGAATTCACAATACAACTGACCAAAAAATAAAGGAAAAAAACGAACTCAACTTCACAGCCCTTGGGCCCATGAACAGAGAATGTAAAAGCAGAGCAAAGAAATATCTAAGTAGAAATGAGAATGAATCATCGTGTATGTTGAACTAAAAAGGATTGTTAAATATGGATGGAATCAATTGCTCCAACTGAGCTGTTATACTCTGACCAATCACAAGCTTTCTCTAACTAACATTTTAACAGACTAACTGTTCTCTAACTAACTTCTATAATTACCAGTTAATTTCTCATGAAACTGTAATGGTATAACTAGTAAACATTGAAAAGAGCGGGAAGGGGCAAAAAAAAAGGACATGCACCGACTGGCATCTCATCTCCCCAATACTTAGGTAGAACATTTCAAAGTAGACAAAGAATCAACGTGCCAGGAAAAGAAATTCAATCCACCCGTTTAATAAATAGAAATTTGACTGACATTAAAATAACCTAATAAAAAGCCGCAGCCACTTCCTCTTATACATATACATTTACGTAGGCGGGCTGGCTTTCGCTGCATGCTTCTGCCCCCATGGATACTAAGATGAGGCCATGTTCCTCTCTTTCTATCTCCCTTCTTCTCTTCTTTCTCCTCTCTTCTCTCAGCATCCAACACTGTGCAGCAACTGATAACATCTCTTCAGGCCAGTCCCTCTCTGGAAACCAGAACATAGTGTCCAAAAACGCAACTTTGTGCTCGGGTTCTTCACACCACGTAACTCTCGTAACAACTACGTAGGCATCTCGTACAAAAAATTTCAGTCCAAACTGTAATCTGGGTGGCGAACAGAGCAACACCCATCTCCAACACCTCCTCTGCCGAGTTCAGAATCTCAGAAGATGGCAACCTAGTCCTCCTCAACAGTTCCAAAATCCCAGTTTGGTCATCCAATTCAACTCCATCAACATCGGATTAGACAGTTGCAGTTCTTCTCGACACCGGAATCTTGTTATAAGAATGGGTCAAACGCTACAATTTGGCAGAGTTATGATCGCCCAACTGACAAATGGATGCCAGGAGGATGGCTTGGAGTTAACAAGGTCACAGGGGAGTATCAGAGCATCACTTCATGGGAGAATCCCGAGAACCCGGGCTTTTCGCAGAAAGTATGGACCCCGATGGATCCAATCAGTTGTTTGCTGTGGAATGGTTCTGAATATATTGGAGCAGTGGGCTTTGGAATGCCATCACTGCAGGCCTACTGCCAGATCAGAACGCACTCTCTTCTTACGGGGGATGTTTGGCCAGGACATCACCTCCTAAGATTTTTTTGATACCGTACGTCACAATAGAAAGAAAAATAAAATAAAATAAAAAATAATCAAATATGTAAATCAATCAAAAAAGGACTCGCTTCCACAAGACATGCAAATTTCACTATGAGAAAAGAAAAAAATTACAAAAGAAATCACACCCTCAACTCTTATACATCCAATCTCTCCCTCACAGAAAGCTCTCCCTCACAAAAGCTCTCTCTTTAGAAAGATCTTCTTGAACTCCTGAAGCGACTGCTGTCTGCTGTCTAATAATCTCCATGGAGCCTCTGCTCCTGCTCTAGTTGGTGTGGTGCTTTTGTTCACTGGGTTTCTCCCGAACAAAGCCGCACGCCACCATACCACCCTCTATTCAAGGAATAGGGCCTTTTAAAGGCTTAAATCTATGAAAGAATAGGAATAAGGACTCCTCATAACACCCAAAAACCTCCCTGAACCCTTGGATCTTGATCGGCAGTGCCAGAGACTGTCAGATCGCGACATGGTCCCCAAAAAACTTCGCAGATAAATAGCGCCCGATCTACGATGGACCATGAGAAACTCATGGAAAATGCTCATACAGTCCACGCGCCCAGCCATGGACCGCCCCGTCTACCATGAATCGGGATATCGCGTGCCTGCCTCGCACGCGCGTGTGCGTGGGCCTGGGCGGTGCCCGCACCTTGCCCGCGCACTTGCGCCCGGGCCTCGAATGAGCTCCGCATGCTGGGCCACACTCCCGCAGCAGGGCCGCACACTGCCGCGTGCGGCCGCACCACCGCTGCTCTGCCGGCCCGCCGTCGGTCCTCTGCTGCTCCGAATTTTTTGCCAACTTCAATCAAGCATTTCTTGATCATTCGGACTCCGTTTGAGGTGATCTTAGGCTCGTTGGACTCCGTTCGTCATTGCGGACCTCGCTGTGGGCTCAATGCAGACCAAATCTCAAGGTATCAAATCCTAACATCTTCAACCTCACCTTCATGGATGACAAGCAGCGGAAGTATGCCATGTATATGAGTATATAGGCTTGCTTGAACAATAGCTCTTGTAACGCATATGCTTATGTGAGTGGATGCTCAATTTGGACTGGGAACCTTCGAAACCTTTTTCAACTCTATGATGGTGATAGTGGAGCTGGTACTCTTTATCTCCGGCTCGCTGCTTCTGATTTCCCAGATTCAGGTAGCTCGCATAAGTTGGTAATTGATCAACTCTTGGTGTCATCGGTGGAATTTTGTTATCTTGTGTGTTATTCTTGGACTATTTTGGGCATTTCAAAGGAGTAAACGAATTCGGATGGCAAAACAAGTTTAGGGTTCTTTGATTCTATTTACTTATGGCGATTTGCAGCGTGCGACCAAGAACTTCTCTGAGATGTTGGGCAGTGGTGGGTTTGGCTCTGTTTTTAAAGGGACATTAGTTGACTTAATCGATGTAGCTGTGAAGAAGCTTGAAGGCTTGGGACAAGGTGAGAAACAATTCCGAACCGAAGTGAGCACATTGGCTGGTATTCAACATGTCAATCTGGTTCGCGTTCGCGGTTTCTGCTCCGAGGGCAGCAGAAGGCTTCTAGTTTATGAGTACATGTCAGGAGGTTCCTTGGACTCTCGTCTCTTTCAAAACAATTCCACAGTTCTCGGCTGGAAGATGAGGTATCAAATTATTCTTGGGATTGCGAGATGATTAGCTTACCTCCATGAGAAGTGCGGGGATTGCATCATACACTGCGATATAAAGCCAGACAACATACTTCTAGACATGGACTTCTGCGCCAAAGTTGCAGACTTCGGCATGGGAAAGCTCATTGGTTGTGGCTTCAGCAGGGTACTGATAACCATAAGGGGAACCATTGGCTATCTCGCACCTGAGTGGATCTCAGACCTACCAATCACCTCCAAAGTGGATGTCTACAGCTTTGGAATGATGCTCTTTGAGTTGATATCAGGCAAGCGAAACACAACGCACTTCGTGGATGGTAGCAAAATCTTTATCCTTCGTGGGCTGAACAAGATTATTGAAGGCGGTATATTTAGCTTATTGGACCATAGATTGAATGGTGCTGCTGACACTGAGGAGCTAACCAGAGTCTGTAGAGTTGCTTGCTGGTGCATTCAAGACTCTGAGGGTCACAGGCCAACAATGGGACAGGTGGTGCAGATCCTAGAGGGAGTCCTGGAGGTGAGCGTGCCGCCACTTTCTTGGGCTCTTCAGCTTCTCACGGAAGATCAGAGCCGAATTCGTTATCATTTGTCATCCACTGAGTATGAAGATGCACTTGATCAATCTCTGGATTTATATCAGTAAGTGTCAAGCTACAAAGGGCACATGAATCTCTGCTGAGCATGCCAATAATATGTAACAGGTTAAAGTAGAGCTTATAGCAGTTAGGATCCTTAAGATGGATGTTATATGGGGTGTAATATTCTATAGTGGTTGTATTATCAATTTAGTGGCATAAAGTTCATGGATATCTCTTGTTATGAAGATATGTTAGATATAAATTTTCCGACTCTTATCACTTTCCAAGCATGAGTGATAAAGATGTTAGATACATAAGTAAGCTGGCACCCACCGGATCTACCTCTTGTTGAAGACAACGTTCAAGACGTCCTTATCTATTTATTTTCAAGGCATTTGCTTCAGAATTTCTAGAATGCATTAAGAATGTTATGGTGATGCTTATGAGCACTATTTTTTGTATGAATATTTAATATTGAGTTCTTCAAATCATCGGGATTTATGATTTAAACTATATATGTGAAAAAGAATCCTTATTTTTTGAAATATATGATATACCAAAATCTAAAAGAGGCTAAGAAAATATACCTAAACTAATTTGTGTCAATCAGGTAATAAAAAGAAGGGAAAAGCAAAGGCAATTGGAAATAAACTTAAGTTTTGGTGGCTTCAGAATTTCCTTAGAAACTGCAAGTGCGTTTTTTTTTATAAAGCCTGTGGAAAGAACATGATTTGAGGTTCCTATTAGTATAGATGACAATGTCATGGGTCCCTATATAATACTGTCATGGCAATTCAATGTCTGATTCCTGCTAGTTGATAGAGAGAACAATCTATCCCATATCCAATCAAGTTGGGCTTTCCAAGTGATGACAATAGCATAAGGCATCTTGGCCCATATCCAATCTAACCCCACTACAGACCAAGACATCACAACTAGTACTTACAGATCAACAGCCATGTCCTGACCTAACCTATTTGATCCCAGTCTAATTTATTTTACAATGCTCCATCCCTAATAGATACGATCTAAACGTGACCAATCGAATCTTTGAAACTTTTAGCATCTCACTAACGACATGATTTGAAATATAATCTTTGAAACTTTTAGCATCTCACTAACGACATGATTTGAACTATTGCTATTGAGAAAAAGACCGACTACTCAAAACATTCTCGCATTAAGATGGTATGGGGAGATGACAAATATTCACGGGAACGGTCAAATCATAATGGCACCATACTGGCAACACGAGCAGAAATTATATACTAGAGGGGGCGCACCAAATGAGACCGTGCTCCGTGCCAGTTACCTCATCTCCTTTATATAGGCTAATCACTGAAGAAATTATTTTCAACACTGTATGCACTACGTGTTAGAATCCTGATTTTTATCCCTGCACAAATCTTAAAGCAGAAATTTTTTTAAAAAAAATAGAAGAGGACTCCCGATGGAAGTCCACTTCTTCTTCTCCGATCCCATTACAAAAAGGACTTCGAAACATTATTGGACTCTGGCAAGGGGTCTATAAAACGCAATCCTCCGTTTAATCATCTCATCCCCAAATTCTTGATCAGACATTGGCGAAAATCTGAGGGAGATTGTTCGACTTCTGTTAAGATCTCTTGGGTTGTTGCTATGACCTGTTTGGCGCCGGTTGGTCATCGGTTCGAGCCGTGAGAGAGTCCCCTGCCAAACCGGCTGCCATTGCTGGATGAGGCCTTGCCTTGCTTGGCGGGGTCAGGGCCAACCCCTACCGGAGCTGCCGATGCGTTGCCGGAGAAGGCAACGGCCATGGGGGGTGGGTTGACCTAAGACCCCTTCCTTGTTTCAACGAAGAAGAAGAAACAAAGAAAGAAGGAAAGAGAAGAAGGGAAAAAAAGAAGAGAGAGAGAGAAGAAAGAGAAGGAAGAGTTTCTCTCTTTTTCCTCTCTCTATCTTCTCTTTTCATTTTCTCTTTTATTTTCTCTGTCTACAAGTTTCTTTCTCTTCTTGATTTCTCTTAATTTAAGAAAATCTATGGACCAATAGAGGGTCCAAATATCCGGATACATTTAGATTGACTACTTTTAATCCTGAGAATTGGATCTTGAATTTGTTATGTTAGAGTCATTTATCATAGTTTTCACCATCTTTAATCATCTATGATTTTTATGTTTAACTCTGATTATGTAGAGATGCGACTGTCTGCATAAAGTGTTAAGCAGAATATCTTATTTTAAGTTCACAGATTGAGAAGTTCATTAAGTATTGTGTTGAGTCAATCATCGATAAAGATAAAGATTCTTCAATATGATCATCCATATGTTATAAAAATTAAATCTGTATGATTGATGAATATTCTATATCTATCGATATGTATAGTGTATATTGTTGAATTGGTGTTACTTCAAGTATGATTCATTGATGCTTAATGATTATTAAGAAAATATGATTTAACATAATTGATGGGGTGGACGGCATCTAAGTTAGTCAGTCATACAAAAATCATGATGTATATGCTGGGTCAGTCTCAGATTGGGATGCGGTATTATTTGGCCTGCCATGAGTTGGAGTATGATTGTCACTAATTTAATACCAAAATCGGATGATGACTTTAATGATATAGATAAGGTATGGGCGGTGTTTGGATTATTTGGCCATACAAGAAGCGTGATGTGTGTGCTGGATCAATCTTGGGCTAGGGCGCAGCATTTTGTTTGGATTGGAGCATGGCTGTAATTAATCCAATACTGGAAAGACAAACATAAAGCATGGAAAAGAAAGCATGTAGATGGTCAGCCATATGTAAAACATGGCATATGATATGGATGGGGCATGGATGGTGTTTGGACTATTTGATTATGTAAGAACATGGTGTATGTGCTGGTTCAGCCTCGAACTAGGGTACAGCATTGTTTTAGCCGACTATGGGTTGTAGCATGGTTATAATTAGTCTAATACCCGAAAAACGAACATAAAGTGTAGGAAAGAGAAGCAAGTGAATAGTCGGCCATATGTGAAATATGGCATATCAGCCGCGAGCTGAGATGTTTGGTCTGCCACGAGCTGAAGAATGTTTGTGACTAGTTTAATGCCAAAATCAAATTAAGATGATGAACCATGTTAATTGAAGGATATCTGGACTAGCCAACATGTGTGAAGCATAGTATTGTGATATCAGCCATAGATTGAGATATAGTTGTCGGCCATGGGTGGAAACTTGGTGGCTTACCACGGACTGGAGCATGAGTGAATCTAATCCTGTATCGAAATAATAATATTGTTCAAATCAAAATGGTGTTAACCAGATTATGATAAGTAATTTTCTGAAAGACTACTGAATAAAATTGCTGATTAGTAACATGTAATGTGTTGAACAAAATTTTATTGATATTATTCAACTATCATATTGATGATGTATGAATTTTATTATTTTCTATCAGTTATGTATATTTGTTAAAAGATATTTCATATTCATGCTAGTGTGAGTATGGAGAATTCTTGTTGGGTTGTAAAGCTTACAACCTTTCCTTCTTTCTTTTTTTAGAATTATAGGACATATAGTTTTGGACGGGTCTGATCTGGAGTTCAAGTAATAGAGTGATTTTACATATTTTGCATATTCTTTAGGGCTTATCTAGGGAGTGTGCAGCTATCATGTATCCAAATTAAGTGCTAGGTTTGGGGCGTGACACTACGTGCTTGTGCATGAAGCCAATTACAATTTCTCATTTTCATGGATCCTATTCATCAAGCATTCATCTCAATACATGCAATATACAGTATAATTTCTCCCATCACTGGTATGAGTACATGATGAATAAGGCCTATAGCATTTTCATCATGAACAAAAAAAAAACTTTTATCTTTAGTTCAGCTTTAGGTCATTCTCATGTGATTACTATGCATGTATTTCTTAATATCTTGTCCAAATAGATCTGATTATAACTTGTCTATATGAGCTGTCAAGAAAAAATTTACAAGCTGGCCAAGCTTAATGCACTGGCTTTAGTGCGACTAAATTTAATTATTGCTAGATTCAGCTGCAGATAGAGCAACTGAACCACATAATTTTAATTTTTTGACAAAAATCACTGGTTCTGCACTATCTTTTTCCAACATTATTTGGACCTCATTTGTTTGTTCTTGCATGTCATTTGGGTTAACTTTCCATCAGTGAATCTTCTCATGATTCCTAAAATTATAAATGATTTAAAACCTTCCACGTCTAAGCCATCCATCACGAGAGAGAAGGGCGCCATTGTTGGATGGTAAAATGATCATTGCATAAACTGATTCTTTGACCAAGTGTAGTGGTATAACTAGTGAAAGCAGCTATTGATTTTTTCTTTCCATAGGAAGTTTCGACATGGACTTGAAGAGGATACTAGTCCTTCATAACAACTAGATGTTGGTAAGTCACCGTGCTGGACGGTTTTTCATTATCCTTTTCCAACATTAACTGGACTTCATTCGTTTGTTCTTGCATGTCAATTGTGGGTTAATTTTCCATCAGTGAATCCTCTCATGATTCCTGAAATTATAAATGACTTAAATCCTCCCATGTCTAGGCCATCCATCACGGGGAGAAGGCTTGGTGGAGGGTAAAATGATCATTGCATAAACTGATTCTTTGATCAAGTATAACGGTATGACTAGTGAAAGCAGCTATTGATTTTTTCCATAGGAAGTTTCGACGTGGACTTGAAGAGGGTATTAGTCCTTCATAACAACTATATGTTGATAATTCACCATGCTTGATGGTGTTCCACTATCTTTTTCCAACATTAATTACTTGGACTTCATTTGTTTGTTCTTGCATGTCTTTTTGAGTGGAGTTTGTTCTTGCACGTCGTTTGGGTAGAAACATTCCATCAGTGGCGTAGAACGGGGTTTTGACTCTTCCTATCACTTGACTCTTGCTTGCCGGAAACGTAAGGCAATCTATTAGATTTTCCAACAGGACTGATTACCCGATCTTGAAGGCTGGCTATTTAGCCTTGGATGGAGGGCAAGGCAGCTGTCGATTTTTCCCATTTGTTTGTTCTTTCATGTCATTTGGCTTAACTTTCCATCAGTGAATCTTCTACTGAACCCTAAAGTATCTGTTGGGTATAAAATACCCCAACCGAAGTTCGTAACAGGATTGATCCTTCCGGGACTCTTCCGACTTCCGGCTTTGTGCGACATCTTTTCGGACTTCTCCAGCAGCCGAGCTTCCACAATGCTCTCAAATTCCACCGGTGGATGAACTCCCACAACGCCTTCCACAAGTGTCGACCGAATTCCTCCGACGTACGAACTCCTACCACGCCCCCCGGACTTCTCCAATGATAAGCTTCTTCCATCGTCTATCGGACTGCTCCAAGTGCTCTCTGGGCTCCACTATCAGCCGACCTTTCACGGTGATCGACCGTTCTCCGAACCTCTTTCAGACTTCTTCTAGCCACGATCGACGCTAATCTGAACTTCCTCCGGACTTCGTCAACAGTCGAACTTCCCCAACGGCAGATTTCTACAGCGATCAGACTCCGTCCAAATTTCTACAACGGTCGACCGCCTTTTTGATTTCACTCGAGCTCCTACGGGAATCGATCCCCTACCCGAACTTCTATTGCAGGTGGACTTCATCCGAACTCCTACAAGGGGCAGGCTCCACCAGCAGGATCTCTACTCCGAATTTCTTCTACAAACGGTCTACTTCGAGCTTCTACTACAAGCGGTCTGCTCCGAGCTTCTACTACAGGTAGTCTACTTCGAATTCCTACTACGAGCGGTCCACGTCGGATCTCTACTGTGAGCGAATTCCATCCGAGCTTCCACTGTAAACGTATTTCTTCCGGACTTCTGTTGCAGGTGGACTTCAACCGAGCTCCTTCAATAAGCGGTCCCCATCCGGACTTCTACAAGAACCGGACTCCGATTGAGCTGCTGTAGCGGATAGATTCCGGACAAACTTCTACAACAGACGGACTCCAGCAGTCGGACTTCAACAACGCCAATCAGATTTTCACAGGATCCTCCAGACTCCTCCAGCGGATGAACCTCTCCAACGCCATCCTAAGTCCACTGCCGGTCAACTCTCTGTCGGATTCCTTATGAAGCCGGACTTCACCAACGAAAAGTCTCCGTCCGAGCTTCTACAGCAGATGACTTCCGCCTGCAGCACCAGCGCCCAAGGAACCCAACAACAGTGGGCTCGTCAGCAACCTCGAAAACATCCGAGCTTCTCTTAGACAGAGAGCTATCCCGCTCCACCAGACGCCCCAACCGAGCTTCAGCCGACAGGCCCGAACTCTCTGGCAAGCCACGATAATGGCCACGATTCTGCTCCACTTCCTGTAACGGATCCCACGCGGCTCCACCACTCTCTGGCAAGTCATGACAATGGACATCACTCCACTCTCCACAACAGACTCCACGTGGCTCTGAACGGCCCCTGACGTCACTACTCTCCGTAACAAACTCCTCATGGCCCTGAACGGCCTACTACCAGGCAGTTACAGACGTCGCTGTCAATCAGTTACGCCCTCCGTCTATAAAAAGGGACCCCCAGATACGTTCTTCTCTAAGCTCAAAAATTCTATCTCGAAACTCTGCTAAAATTTTCATTTGAGCACTCCATTCCTGTTGAGGCAGAGTATTGACTTGAGCGTCGGAAGGTCTTGCCGGAGCACCCCCAACTCTGGTTTAGACTTCCTTTGTAGGTCCCGACGGTGACCGCGACTCCTTCGACTGCAGCTTCTCCGGCACCAGCGGAATTTCGCACCAACAGTATCGATGACTTAAATCCTCTCATTTCTACATCATCCATCACAAGAAAGAATGGTTTGGTTGGAGGGTAAAAGGATCATTGCATAAACTGATTCTTTGAGCAAGTGTGATGGTATGACTGGTGCACGTTAAAAAGAGGGAAAACAAGACATGCAACAAGTGGCATCTCTACCATACATACGTACAACATTCCATAGACAAAGAATCAAGAGGCAAGGATAAGAAATTTAATCCTCCCTTTTAATATATAACTTGAAATTTGAATGACTATAAAATAACCTATAAAGAGGCTGCAGCCACTTCCTCTTATTTATATATGTTTTACATAAGCAGGCTGGTTCTTTTCCATGCTTCTGCCCCCATGCATACTGAGATGAGGCCATGCTCCTCTCTTTCTATATGTCTTCTCTTCTTTCTCTTCTCTTCTCTTCTCTCAACATCCAACACTCTGTAGCAACTGATAACATCTGTTCGGGCCAGTCCCTCTCTGGAAACCAGACCATAGTGTCCAAAGAAGGCAACTTTGTGCTGGGGTTCTTCACGCGAGGTAACACTCGTAACTACTACGTAGGCATCTGGTACAAAAAATTCCAGTCCAAACTGTATTCTGGGTGGCGAACAGAGCAACACCCATTTCCAACACCTCCTCTGCCGAGTTCAAAATCTCAGAAGATGGCAACCTAGTCCTCCTCAACAGTTCCAAAATCCCAGTTTGGTCATCCAATTCAACTCCATCAACATCGGATTCGACAGTTGCAGTTCTTCTCGACACCGGAAATCTTGTGATAAGAAATGGGTCAAACACTACAATTTGGCAGAGTTTTGATCACCCAACTGACACATGGATGCCAGGAGGATGGCTTGGAGTGAACAAGGTCACAGGCGAGTATCAGAGCATCACTTCATGGGAGAATCCCGAGAACCCTGCCCCCGGGCTTTTCGCTGAAAGTATGGATCCCGATGGATCCAATCAGTTTGTATTGCTGTGGAATGGCTCTGAAGTTTATTGGAGCAGCGGGCTTTGGAATGGCCAGTACTTCACTGCGGTCCCTACGACCAGTGAAAGTAGTCCCTTCAACTTCACCTTCACCGACAACAAGCAGCGGAAGTATGCCATGTATACCATCCTCGACAGTTCTTTCATCACTCGGTGTGTGATTGATTCATCTGGGCAATTAAAGCAATGGTATTGGCTGAACAGCTCCCAGGAGTGGCAGACAGTCGTTACTCAACCTGTGGCCCAATGTGATGTCTACTCTCTATGTGGCATTTTTGGTATCTGCGACCAGAAAAGCTCGGATAATATTTGCAGCTGCTCCCCTGGTTTCGAACCAGCTTCAATGGAAGAATGGGAGCTCAACGTTTGGAGCTCAGGGTGCGTGCGGAAAACCAGTTTGCGATGCAGTAATCAAAGCTCGGCTGGTGGAGAAGAGGATAGATTCCTTGAGATGACCAATGTGAGATTGCCTGCCAGTCCACAGAACTTGACTGTTGGGAGTGCTGAAGACTGCGAACAAGCTTGCTTGAACAACTGCTCTTGTAACGCGTATGCTTATGTAACAA
>KE504773.1:85546-99068 GCA_000441515.1 Elaeis oleifera | reverse complement strand
GAATTATAAACATATATATTCGGGTATGGGTTTGGGTATTACCCATATCCGTAGGTTCAGATCGGGTCGGGTTCAGGTTTGGGTAGAAAATAGCACTATCCATATCCTACCCATATCCATGCAACAGTTTTCGGATTTTACCCAAACCCGGTCAAACCCTTTTTTTGGATTTGACCGGGTTTGAGTAGGATGCATATCCATCGGGTCGGATCGATTTTGCCATCCCTATCCAAGGCATTTATTTTCAAATTTCTAAGTTTAGTGTATCGCATCAACAATCAAGCCACATATGCACATTTGTTTATGAAGTTCATGGACTAGCCATCTGAGACAATCATACACCATTGATGTTTTCTTGATTACAGATAATGTTAATTAGAGGTGGAGGAGGCTTGCAACAGTGATACCCCGTCAAACTTGTCACAACCTAATGAGAAAATCTATATTTCATCAAGTGCCATATATTTCATCGATTTTCATGAATAATACCCCACACTAGCCACTGATTCTCGGCTTTTGATTGGGTTGTGATCCAACTTTGCCATGGTATCACCATTGCAATGAATATCTTCTCCTTTCCCCTCTCATATTTTTCCTCCCTCCCATCAAGAAGATATTCATTGCAACGGTGATATCACATCAAAGTTGGATCACAACCCAATCAAAAGCCGAGAATCAGTGGCTAGTGTGGGGTATTATTCATGAAAATCGATGAAATATATGGCACTTGATGAAATACAGATGTTCTCATTAGGTTGTGAAAAGTTTGACGGGGTATCACTGTTGCAACGAATATTTTCTCCCTCCCACCCACTTCTTTGAAAGAAGAGAAAAACAACGTATGACTAAGAAATGTATAATTTCCTTATTTAATCATCGTACAATCTAACTCTTTTTTGCACTACCCACTTAGCAAATAGAGGAGTGTTAAATCAGTTCAAGCTTTTAGATAAATCATTCGTAGACAAAAGGCGGCGGGCATTCTTTCATCGGCTCTGCAGTACATGGCATTCTTCTGATCTACACTCCTTTCTGAGCTAACTAGGCTTGTGGTATAGACTCTTCACTAAATAAATAAAGGAATTAGAGGTTAACAAATGATTATGTCAAGTGCCAAAGAAAATAAGGCTGATTGACCTAGTTGGTATGGTAAAGCATCAGAATTTGGATGTTCTATTCTGGTACTTATTTATTTATTTAATAATAATAGATTTGGATCCTTTTATTATATTTTATTTGAGATGGATTGTTATTGAATTGCTATTATTGATTTTTTGCCATCATAAGCGGTATCTGATGGTAGAATGGTCATGTTATGTTCCAGACTTAAGGCATGACAGTTGATATGCTGATGTGGAAACCTTATTGCGATAGAATGTACAGTGTAGACTCATGCTATAAATTCATCAATAGTGGTGGGATCATTGCCAGTTCTAAAGGATAATTTAGAAGGCTATAGTGCCTCAAAAGGTTAATATATTTATGTGGCTTGTTGGGCAAATCAACCGACCCCGACTTCGACTCTACAACGGCCGACTCTGACTCTACAACGGTCGACTCCGACTCTATGACCGAATGCCGACTGAATGTATTTCACCGACTCTGACTCTACAACTCTACATCGGCCGACTGAACATATCGCACCTACTCACAATCGATTGACCGACCTACAGTCAGCAACTATCGATCAATAAGCAAACGACTTGATCAACCTCTGACCTAAGATCATTTACATATCAAAGTTACTAGTCGATGGTCACTCGGACGTTCTACCAACATATTAACATTACCGACATATAGTCGGCCAATCTGCTCAACAAACTGTAACCATTATGAATGGTTATCGATTATGTATCATGGTAATTAGTGAGAATTAATGGCTCACTAACTCTATAATTATGGTCTGATAATTTAGCACCATAAAAAGTGAGACCACGTGCTCGACGGTTACATCAGAATCATCTATAAAAGGAGGGTAAGTGAACAGCACCGAAAAGGCACTTCTGAGCCAGAGCTCTGCTACTCTCGACATTCAGATCTACTGTTCATCAATTTCTCTCTGACTTAAGCATCGAAAGGTCTCCGTCGGACATAACTTCGATCTGTGAGGATGTTGTTTGCAGGTGCTCATCATCGGCGACAGGCGACAGGAAGTTGGCCACAACAGATTGGCGCGCCAGATAGGGGGAGATCTGCACTCGATCATATCAAAAATCAGAGCCCAACATTCGATTGGCTCGGCAAGGCACTCTTCCATCAGAAGATCCTCCTCCCCCACCTTCGATAGCAGAGCCTAATTCCTCGTATCCCGTAATCACCACAGACGCCCAGATCGCTGCACTTGTGCAGCAGATGAATGTTTACGGAGGCGATCAAAAGTTCCAATAGCAGCAAATCCAGCAGCAGCAGCAGCTGCTAGCGGAACAACCGATGGCACAATCGGTGCCTTCTAGGAACAGCCATCATCCTCCATGACGATCACCTTCTTCCTCCCCGAAGAGGCCGTCTCGACACTCCCATCAAGATGAACAACCACATTCTCGGTACTCTCACTATGCCATCCACCACTAGCGGCGTTCCCCCTCTCCTTCCGATCTCCACAGTGTTAGGAAGGAAAAACGGTCACGGACACCTTCTACTTCTCCTTCAAGTTCGTCGGGAAGTTTCACCCCCAGAGTCTCCCGACAATGGCGGTTGGATAACTATGAACGCAAGTTTCAGAAAATCGACTGCTGACTTGCCCGACTTCAGGTGGAAGGTCGAAAGTTCTCTGGTGACTACGACTTTCACACCGTCCAACCTCTCTCTCAGCATATCTTGGACGAACCGATCCTATCTCGATTCAAGATGCCACAAGTGGAGCCATACGATGGCTCCACCGACCCAATCGACCACCTGAAGAGCTATAAGGCTCTTATGATGATTCAGGGGTAACCGACGCCCTCTTATGTATTAGCTTCCTGGCAACTCTTCAGAAAGCTGCTCGAACCTGGTACTCCGAGCTTCAGTCGGAAAGTATCAATTTCTTCAAGCAGCTCGAACATTCTTCGTGGCCCACTTCAGCACTAGCCAAAGGCTACCACGAACATCCGACAGTCTCTTCTCGATCAAATAAGGAGAGACTGAGATACTAAGAGACTTTGTGGCTCATTTCAATATGGCCACGCTTAAAGTCAGGGACTTCAATGAAGACATGGCTATATCGGCCATGAAGAGGGGTCTGAGGGGATTCAGATTCACCTACTCCTTGGACAAAACTCTCCCTTAGACCTATGCTGAACTTCTCGAATGCACGTATAAGTACATCCACACAGACGAGGTTGCTTTTGATCGATGTCAGACAGAAGGTAAAGGTCAAAAAAGAAATAGAAAAAAATGGAGCTCTAGCCGAATCAAGTCAACCACCTCTCAATAAGCGAGCTTCGCCCAGTCCGAAGCCAAACTACGGCAGGTATGACTCCTATACTCCTCTCTCTGCTTCTTGTGCGTAGATTCTCATGGAGATCGAAGGAGCAGAATACCTACGGCACCCCCACCAATGAAAGTGCCATCGAGAAATCATGATTGAAGGAAGTACTGTCGGTTCCATCATGATCACGATCACGGTACCGAACAATGCATCCAGTTTAGGAACAAGATAGAGGCCCTGATCCGACGAGGCTACCTCAAAAAATTTCAAAAAGATCAACCGACTTAACCTCCTATTGATCGATAACCTCAGCCACAACCTGAGGAGATTATTAACAATCGACCGACTGTAGGAGTCATTAATATGATCTTTGGACGACGAAACTGGGGGGGCAACTTTCAAAGAAAGTAGGCAGAAAAGCGATAATTTGATGATGTAATAATTTTTTCGAAAGAAGATGTTTGAAGAATTCAAACTTCCTATGACGATGCTGTCGTTGTTTCGACAATAATTAGCTAATAAAACTTGACTAATACTTTATTCTACTCAACTTTCTCCCGAATGCGACTACTCGATGAATTCAATATACTGCATCGCCCATATCCATCAATAAAATACTGAATTTCAGAATCACTAAATTCGGCCAACTATTAAGTGATGGACAGTCAATTCCTATCGACATCAATATTCCAGTTTTCACTATTAAAATTGATAGAGAAAATATATTTCGACTTTCACTGTAAAAGTCAGAAGATCGATTTTATCTCGACACCAACTATATTTCGGCTTTCATTGTAAAAGTCAGAGAATTGACTTTATCTCGGTACAGAATATATTTCGACTTTCAATGTAAAAGCCAAACTATCGACTATATCTCGATGCAGAACATACCTCAATTTTTCACTATAAAAATTGACTTCAACTATACTTTGGCTTTCACTATAAAAGCCATAATACCGACTATGCCTCGGTACCAAATATATTTCGGCTTTCTACTGTAAAAGTGGATTATGCCGACTTAGTCTTAACTAAGCAGAATGCTATGCCAATACGACCAAAGTTATATTGAAATCATACCGACTCGACTACGATCAGTCGAAGGATATTCAACTTGCTAGCGATTATCAAATAACCTGACGTACTAATCCGACTAAGGTCAGATGGAGGGTATGGCTTATTACCGTTTATCCTAATACTTAAAGTACATCAAATGAATATACGACTAACGGATGATCCTACAACTACTATCGAATGTTCGATTCATCGATTGAGGTTCGGTAATTAAATGGTTACTCTATAACATTGCAGACATACAAAAGAAAGATTTTGTACTTAAAAAATATTCTTTCATTCATTGCAAAATTGGACTGAAGCCTGATTACAAATAGTTTGATTACAAAAAAAAGTAAAAATTATACCGATCACCAGTCGTCATCTCCATCTCTTTGCTCCGATGTAGCATCGACGATTTGAACAACTTCTGGTGTTGTCAGTATTGTCTGCAGTCGATGCGACTTCTTCAGCAGCTCCACCTTAGAAAGCAAGAGGGATGATGCTGCTCAAGTCAAGATCCAGATATAACTTCCCAACTGCCTCACCTGGCCAACCACATCAACAGCCTGACCCACTCATACGGGAATAGAGAAGGGCTTCAGATTTTCATCCATTGTCATTAGCATCATTGGCTACATGGCTAAGACAAGGATATAAAGCATATAATGGTAGCTCATTCACCCGCTGCAAGTAAGACAAGAGTGGAATGTATCTGAAATCCAGTAATAGTCTTCGACCGTCCCGCCTTCAACGGATGGTACCTCAGGGAGCACTGTTCGAGCCGACAGCATCAAAACTGGCTCAAAAACTGACACCAATGGTAAGTCAAATTTCCCCGATGCAGATGAAGCAGCTGCCCGATTCTTCTTCGATCGAAAAGGTCCAGCTTCGGATGCTCCCCTCTTCTTGGCAGTATGCTGATAAATATCGCAGCCTGATACTCTTGCCTTCGGCTGCATAGCTACGATCAATACAAAGGCACTGCCATGTCTTTCAACCAGAGAAAGTCTTTTCGATCATCGACCTCCACCTGACTGTTCCCGTTGAGGTCGATCATTGAATCACCCCAGTGTGAAGGGAAGTCTCAAGAAGACAAAAGACTTAACCTGAAAGCTAAAAACAAAAAGGTGAAGGAAGGTCTTTTGGCACTGGGAGATCTTCTGACAGAGTTCTACAGCAGAGATGAAGATAAAATGTAAAGGCTTGGTCGAAAGCGACCCTATATATATAGGATCCCTCAATGGCCAAGATAAAAGCGATCAAATCGAAGTCTCATCAGATGATGACACGTGGCAACATCCAAATCGATCGTAGATTGAACGGTTCGATGCACCTACTTCTGATCATGCTACCTCACCATCATCCGCGTGAACAGCTTCGGCCTAATGTCAGAATCTACTTGTCAGAATTGTATCATCCGACGTCGAAATCTACTTGTCACATGGATGAAATCTACTTATCAACCTAATGACACATGGATGAAATCTACTTGTCAGAATCGTATCATCTGACATCGAGTCATCTTTCTGAAACGATGTCCAATACGGACATCCGATACAATTGTCCCATCAACATGATAGTTTAATGATAGTTTTGCTGCTATCGAAATGACAAAACAGCCGACTCTCATACTCCAAAGAGACTAACAGTCAAGTCGGGGCTCGATTTGACACGTAATGACTCTCTTCATCCAACGTAACAGACCACGTGATGATATACACGTAGGATCATGTTGGACTTGGGAGTGGGGGGCAATTGTTGGAGCAAATCAATCGACCCCCGACTCTGACTCTATAACGGCTGACTCCGACTCTACGATGGCCAATTCCGACTCTATGATCGAATGCCGACTGAATATATTTCACCGACTCTGACTCTACATCGACCGATTGAACATATCGTACCTACTCACAATCGATTGACCGACGTAAAGTCGGCAACTATCGATCAACAAGCAAATAACTTGATCAACCTCCGATCTAAGACCATCGGCATATCAGAGTTACTAGTCGATGGTCACTCGGATGTTCTACCAACATATCAATATTATCGACATATAGTCGGCTAATCTGCTCAACATACTGTAACCGTTATGAACAGTTATCGACTATGTGTCACGATAATTAGTAAAATTAACGACCCACTAACTCTACAATTATGGCTCGATAATTTAGCACCATAAAAAGTGAGATCACGTGCTCGATGGTTACATCAGAATCATCTATAAAAGGAGTGTAAGTGAATAGCACCGAAAGATACTTCTGAGCCAGAGCTCTGCTACTCTCGATATTCAAATCTACTGTTCACCAATTTTCTCTCTGACTTAAGCATCGGAGGGTCCTCGCTGGACACAACTCTGATCTGTGAGGACGTTGTTTTGCAAGTGCTTATCACCAGCGACAGGCGACAAGAAGTTGGCCGCAACATGGCTCTCCCACACAAACAAGTTAGATGCAAGAGAAATCATAGTAAGGAAGGGATGGAGGTAAGTGTCGAATGCCCTTTATATTGTTCCTATTCCAAGGCTTCTATTCATCTGTTTATTAGGTGACCATTTGCCCATGGATTCCTCGATCTCTTTGTGCATTTATGAGAGCTTGTTACTTGAGCCCCTCATCATGTGCCAGCATATGAGAAAGGGGAGAAAGACACCCAAGCTCATCCTCTCTATCTTTTGGGCTGGACAATGATCAATTTCAGACACTTTGCAGATAGTTTCAGGATTCTATGAGAGTGACCCAAACACCCAGTCAGCCACCGCATGCAGCCTCACATTTCTTCAATCATGCAGTTACTTCAGGATCAGGCATCAATGATTGCAAATCTTCGTCATACCCAGAACATTATTATCGACAGGCTTTTTCAGCTGGAGAGAGGTTGCAGTTGAGGTTATCACTTAGCTGATAGATTTGACTGTAGAGGCAGGCAGACCGCGTGGTATGCTTAGTTCAACTATGCGGCAGATATCAGATCAGTTGCAAGGCTCAAGCACTTCATCCAAAGAGGCACTGGAGCAGATCTTCTCAGCTTGAGGCTATTAGAGCTCACCTTGCCCAGATCGCTCCTAGGATATCCCAGCCTTCCTATCGATCTTCTGGATATCCTACTTCCACTGTTTTCGAGCCTATGCATCTGTTTCCTCCAAAGCCTCTGGTTCCTCCGCTCGTGTCGGACCTTCTGGTAGGACTAGGAGTCAGTACGGCGATTTTTCTTCTTTTGGCTTCTTGACTCATTTACAGATCTCTTCTTCCTCTTCGGAAGAAAATTAGTGTTGTGTTGATCTTTGTGTGTTTGATCTTTGATGTACTGGACTTGTGATCCTTTTTTTATATCTTTGTGTAAACCTTGATGTTAGATGTATTGTACTCTCTGACCCTATGTATCTTATAAGTATTTAGATGTATTTATGACTTTATTGAAATGAATGAATATCAAGTTTTTTCTCTCTTGTATTTGGATGTATCTTATGGCATTCTTGTTTAAGTGGTATCCTTTGTTGTCCTTCTTTTTGGTGATGTCAAAAAAGGGGAGATAATACCTAGATAGAACAAAATTGGAGAGATAGAGAGATAGGATGGCATAATGTTTATGTTTTTGAAATTATATATTTGAGATATGGGGAAATGTACAAAACGAAACTATATTCGAGTCATGCAAACTTGAATTGTTGTTGTTTCATGCATTGAGGGGGAGCTTATGCTTTTTGATGAAATTTATGTTTTTGATAATTTATCTTGCATCTGGTGATTTGCTCTAAAAAATTGAATTGGCATACTTCTTATTAATATTTATGCTCTGAATATATCATATATCATATTTCTTAATCACTTTAGATGTTATTTTATTTAAACTCAAATATTTTGTCATCATCAAAAAATGAAAAATTGTTGATCCAAAGTTTGATTTTAATGATAATAAGCCATTTGAGAGGGTTACTAATGATTACTTTGAGTTTAAGGTGTGTTTCAGGAAGAATCAAAGTGATCTAAACTTGAAAGTCAAAAATCCTTAAGAAAGGGTCTCAAGTTGAAGCTTGTTCGAAAGTGTATCAAAGTCCTCAATTCAAGAAAAAGGATGATCAATCTCTTAGAGGATCCCTCAGCAAGTTTGGAATGAGAAAGTGTAAAAAATCGAGGCTCCAAACTCATATTTCAACTCTTGAAACAAAAGAGAAGCCCCTTAAGAGGTTCCTTTTATAAAAAGGGACTGAAACATTTGGTATGCCAAAAAGGGACGCCACATGGGATGCTCCTTTCTGTGCGCCAGCACAAAAGGGACACCACTAGGGGCACCCCCTGTGGGCTGACAATGCCAAACAGAGAGTATTTTTCGCTCTGGGCAATAAGGGACGCCACATGGGACACCCCTTATTGTGCCCAGGTGAAAAGGGACGCCAGGAGGGATGTCCATTCTGTGCAAAACAGAAACGGACGCCTCCTCTGCCCTTCCTTCTGCTGGGAGTCGGTTTTCTCTGAATTTTTAACCATTTTCTGACAATTTTTTGCCACCTTTTCATGCTCCAATGTTCCAAAATGGATAGTACACGTCAGCAAGCATTTTTGTGAATGTTTGATCACTTCCAAAGAGGGAAAGCTTTTTAGAAAAGGTGGGAGGACTCCAAAAAGCAGAAAATTGAGGGAAAAGCAGTTTTTTTTTAAAAAAGACTATTCTTGAGCCATTCTTGAGCTATATCACTTAGATTTTTTCAGAGCAATCAGTGAGAAGTTGTGCTATTCATCTTCAAGCTTTGAAACAAGTCTACACCAGATTGAAGAGCCCATTCCAAGTGTCTTCTTCTTTATTCCTTGTTTTTATTGAATATCTTGCTCCATTTGTGACTTTTATTGTTCTATTGCTTTCATTCTCAATTGCTTTTGTTCTTTTGTCTAGTTTTGAGGGTGAGGTCCAAAACTAGGAAAAGGTTTAATCCGTACCTGAAAATGGATTGGTGTGGGTTGATTGTGAGCCCAAGAAAAACGTATCTTGTAAGGTTTCAATCGGTGAGCCTTGAAAAACCAAGTTGTGGATTGCGAGCCTGAAAAACAATCCGGCTATAATCTTTTGAGATTATAGTGGAATACCCAAGTAGGGAGTTTGGAGAGTGGACGTAGGTGCAGGGTTTGGCACCGAACCACTATAAATCTTTGTGTTTATGGTGATTGTATTTGTTCTTGTTTTCTTTACTTTATTCTGCTGCATACTTGTTTGTGTTGCTATTTACATCCACCTTCACATTCAAAAATACCTAAAATTGGTGCACATATTCTCTGCAATTTTAAAAAAATTTAAGAACCTAATTCAACCCCCGCGCCCCCCCCCCCCACCCTTGGGTTGCTTTGATTTTTCCATAGGAAGTTTCGACGTGGACTTGAAGAGGGTATTAATCCTTCAAAACAACTAGATGTTGATCATTCACTGTGCTTGACAGTGTTTCACTATCTTTTCCAATATTAATTACTTGGACTTCATTTGTTCACTCATGTTGTTTGGGTAGAAACTTTCTATCAGTGGCGTAGAAAGGGGTTTTGACTCGATTTATCATGTGTTTGTTGAATAAAACTTCTATGATCGGACCGACCATAGAAGGGATTATAGTCGGACCGTCGTCACCTGCCACATCTCTGAAGTATGCCACATGCACTTACTACACGGCATGCTTCGAAGACGTGGCAGGCGATGACGGTCCGATCATAATTCTTTTCATGATCGGTCCGATCATAAATCCCTCAGTTAATCTTCTCATGAACCCTAAAATTATAAATAGAACGATGGTTGCATAAACTGATTCTTTGACCAAGTGTAATGGTATAACTAGTAAACATTGAAAAGAGCGGGAGGGGACCAAAAAAAAAGGACGTGACATAGAACATTTCAAACTAGACAAAGAATCAACCCGCCAGGAAAAGAATTTAATCCACCCGTTTATTAAATTGAAATTTGACTGACATTAAAATAACCTATAAAAAGCCGCAGCCACTTCCTCTTATTCATATACATTTACATAGGCAGGCTGGCTTTCGCTGCATGCTTCTGCCCCTATGGATACTAAGATGAGGCCATGTTCCTCTCTTTCTATCTCTCTTCTTCTCTTCTTTCTCCTCTCTTTCCTCAGCATCCAACACTGTGCAGCAACTGATAACATCTCTTCAGGTCAGTCACTCTCTAGAAACTAGACCATAGTGTCCAAAGAAGGCAACTTTGTGCTGGGGTTCTTCACGCCACGTAACTCTCGTAACTACTACGTAGGCATCTGGTACAAAAAAATTTCAGTCCAAACTGTAATCTGGGTGGCGAACAGAGCAACACCCATCACCAACACCTCTTCTGCCGAGTTCAAAATCTCAGAAGATGGCAAACTAGTCCTTCTCAGTAGTTCCAAAATCCTAGTTTGGTCATCCAATTCAACTCCATCAACCTCTGATTCCACGGTTGCAGTGCTTCATGACACCGGAAATCTTGTTATAAGAAATGGGTCGAACACTACAATTTGGCAGAGTTTTGATCACCCGACTGACATAGTCATGCCAGCAGGATGGATTGGATTTAACAAGATCACAGGGGAGTTTCAGAGTGCCACTGCTTGGGAGACTCCTGAGAACCCTGCCCCGGGCCTTTCACTGTGAGTCTGGACCCTGATAGATCCAAGCAATATGTATTGCTGTGGAATAATTCTGAAATTTATTGGAGCAGTGGTATTTGGAATGGCCGGTACTTCCCTGCACTCCCTGCTTCTAACGAAAACACTCCCTTCAACCTCACCTTCATCGACAACGAGCAGCGGATGTATGGAATGTATACCATCTTGTACAGTTCTTTCATCACTCATACTATGATTGGTCCAACTGGGCTATTAACACAACGGTATTGGCTAGACAGCACCCAGGAGTGG
This sequence comes from Elaeis oleifera, assembly GCA_000441515.1. Classification (NCBI taxonomy): domain Eukaryota; kingdom Viridiplantae; phylum Streptophyta; class Magnoliopsida; order Arecales; family Arecaceae; genus Elaeis; species Elaeis oleifera. The sequence continues at coordinate 87,717 of KE504773.1, read as the reverse complement.
CAGTCAATCTCTTCTCAACCCATGCCTCAATGTGATGTCTACTCGTTTTGTGGCACTTTTGGTATCTGCGACCAGACATGCTCGGATAATATTTGCAACTGCACCCCTGGTTTCGAACCAGCTTCAATGAAAGAATGGGAGCTCAATGTTTGGAGATCAGGGTGCGTACGGAAAACCAGTTTGCGATGCAGTAGTGAAAGATCAGCTGGTGGAGAAGGGGATAGATTCCTTCAGATGACCAACATGAGATTGCCTGCCAATCCACAGAACTTGACTGTTGGGAGTGCTAAAAACTGTGAACAGGCTTGCTTGAACAATTGCTCTTGTAACGCATATGCTTATGTGAGTGGATGCTCAATTTGGACTGGGGACCTTCGGAACCTTGTTCAACTCTATGATGGTGATAGTGGAGCTGGTACTCTTTATCTTCGGCTCGCTGCTTCTGATTTTCCAGGCTCAGGTAGGTCGCATAAGTTGGTAATTGATCTAACTCTTAGTGTTATCGGTGGAATTCTTGGCATCTTGTGTGTTCTTGTTGGACTATTTTGGGCATTTCAAAGGAGTAAATGAATTCGGATGGCAAACAAGTTGAGGGTTCTTTGATTCTGTTCCTTAACGGCGATTTGCAGCGTGCAACCAAGAACTTCTCTGAGATGTTGGGCAGTGGTGGCTTTGGCTCTGTTTTTAAAGGGACATTAGTTGACTCAACCGATGTAGCTGTGAAGAAGCTTGAAGGCTTGAGACAAGGTGAGAAGCAATTCCGAACCGAAGTGAGCACACTGGCTGCTATTCAACATGTCAATCTGGTTCGCCTTCGCGGTTTCTGCTCCGAGGGCAGCAAAAGGCTTCTAGTTTATGAGTTCATGTCAGGAGGTTCCCTAGCCTATCACCTCTTTTAAAACAATTCTGCAGTTCTCTGTTGGAAGATGAGGTATCAAATTATTCTTGGGATTGCCAGAGGATTAGCCTACCTCCATGAGAAGTGCCGAGAGTGCATCATACACTGCGACATAAAGCCAGATAACATACTTCTAGACAGGGACTTCTGCGCCAAAGTTGCAAACTTTGGTATGGCGAAGCTCGCCGGTCGTGACTTCAGCAGGGTATTATGTCACGCCCGAACCCAACACCCGAGTCGGATACGTGATGGCCGCACACACCTTAGAGCAAGCCCTAAAGAATATGCAAAGCCAAATTAAATCATTACAACCTTAACATCCATAACAATTAATTTCAACAATAATTCATAAAACCTTGCATAATTACAAATTAAATTTCTTCAATCCTCTGATCATATACTATGACACTCTATCTATCCATCTGCTCACCCGTAAATCCAAGCCATAGACAATCATAAACATCCTATAACTCTGAGAAGAAAAGAAAGATGAAGGGGTGTGAGCTTTACAGCCCAGTAAGAATTTCCATATCACATCGATATAATAATATAATCTAAAAATAAGATAAACAATAAAATATAAAATTTCATGTTCAATATCCGGAATAATACAAACATCTATAAATTATCTATCTTGTCAAAAGAGATGCATCATCATATGTTAATGAGTGAAATACTTTTGTTCAACAATTATTTCATGTCTTATCTTTCATTTTTCTTTCATAATCACATGATTTTTAACTTTTTCTTTTTTTAGCTCTGGACTAACCAAGTCTATAACTCAGTCATCATCCGAATCAATTTTACTTAAAAGCCTTTCAAGGCTGTCCCAGGATGAGTTCCTGGCCGGCTATCCCACGTACGAAAATCCGTGAGAGACTGTCCCAGGCATAAGCTCCTGGCGGGCTGTCCCAGACATGAGCTCCTGACCGGCTGATCCACCTATAAGCTAGTGGGGCTATCCCAGACATAAGCTTCTCACGGACTGTCCCAGGCATAAGCTCCTGACGGGCTGTTCCACATGACAAGGCTAGTCAATACCATATCTCTATTTTTTATTTAATCATTATGTGTTGATTTCATCAAATCAATTCCGACGTACATTATGATCAATTTAGATATGTCATATCCATATAATCATGCCATCAATCTCTGATACATATATATTGACATAACATACTCATGCTCAAAATCATATAAGCAAATAATGGTGTCTCGGATATAGCAAATTCATCGATCTTAAATCCAATGACGCATAACCAAGATCAACGAT
>KE504773.1:23810-45535 GCA_000441515.1 Elaeis oleifera | reverse complement strand
AAAAGGCTGATTGACCTACTTAGTACAGTCAAGCATTAGGATTTAGACGCTCTGTGCCAATACTTATTTATTTATTTAATAAATGATAGATTTAGACCCCTTTTGTTATATTTTATTTGAGGATTTGTTTATTAGCTTCAGGCTATCATAGGCAGTACCTGATGGTAGAATGGCCATGTTATGTCCCAAGCTTGCGGCATGACAGTTGATGTGCCAATGTGAAACCTTGTTGTGATGGGATGTATAGTGTGAACTCATACTATAAGTTCATCAATTGTGGGGAGATCAGTTGCCAATTCTATAGGATAATTTGGAAGGCTATAGGACCTAAGAAGGTTAAAGTATTCATGTGGCTTTCCCACAAAAACAAGTTAGATATGAGAGAAATCCTAGAAAAAGAAGGATATGGAGGGTGTTGCGGTCAACTCCTTATCGTCTGTCGTCGGTGAAGAGCACCTACAAAATCAAGTCCTCACAGATCAGAGTTGTGTCCGGTGGGGACCCTCCGATGTATAAGTCAAAGAGGAGTTGGTGAACAGTAGATAAAATGAGTAGCAGAGTCTTGGTTCAAAATTTCCCTTATCGATGCTGCTCACTTATCCCCCTTTTATAAATGATCTGATGTAACCGTCGAGCACGTGGTCTCACTTTTTAGGATACTAAATTATCGGGCCATTATTGTGGAGTTAGTGGGTCGTTAATTCTTACTAATTGCCGTGACACGTAGTTGATAATTATTCACAATAGTTAGAGTGTGTTGAATAGATAAACCGACTGTATATCGGTAATACTGATAAGTCGGTAGGAGATCCGAATGTCCATTGGTTGGTAACTCTGATATAGCCGATGGTCTTCGGTCGGAAGCTTATTAATTCATCTGTTGTTGGTCGGTAATAATTGACTCTCGGTCGGTCAACCGATAGTAAGCCGGCGTAATATGTTCATTAGGCCGATGTAGAGTCGGAGTCGGGGTCCGTTGTATTGTCCCAACAGTAGCCCCCCACTCTCAAGTCCAAGGTGGCTTGACGTGTATTTCATCACGTGGCCTATCATATTAGACAAATGGAGTTATCACATGTCACCTCGAGCCCCGACTTAGCTGTTAGTCACTTGAGTACGAGGGTTCTTCGACCGTTTTGTCATTTTTATGGCTACAAAATCATTATTGGACTGTTACATCGATAGGATAATTTGGTACCAGATGTCTGTATCGGACGTCATTTCAAGAAGATGATTCGGCGTCGAAAGATATGACTCTGACAAGTAGATTTTGGCCACGTGTCTGAATGTCACTGGGTCGGAGCTGTTCATGCGAATGATGGTAAGATGGCATGATCTGAGGTAGGTACGTCGAACCGTCCGATCAATGATCAATCTGGATGTTGCCACGTGTCGTCATCTGACGAGACTCTGATTTGATTGCTTCCATCCTGGCCGTTGAGGAATCCTATATATAGGGTCACTTTCGACCAGCCTTGCACTTTTCATTCTATCTTCTTTGCTGTAGAAACTCTGTCGGAGGATCACCGCAGTGCCAGACCTTTTTGTTTTTAGCTTTCAGGTTAAATGTCCTTCCTTCTTGGGTCCTTTTGTTTCTTTAGTCTTCTTCTCTCATGGCTAGGGCTTCTTCCTCTCAGGATGGTCGGTCGGAGAATCTGGCTGACGACCCCCATCGGATCTGGAAGTGGAGGCTTCTTCACTATCTGACTCGAATGTTGAACGGCTCTGAGAACAATGTCGTATCTCTGAGCAATATCAACTTTTTGTGTCTGGTACCGATGGTTGGATAAACTTCCCTCCTTCAGGCCAGGTGGCCTTCTATGTTGAAGACCTCCAAGCAGGTCTTCACTTTCTGATTTTGAAGTTCGTCCGAAATATTTTGGATTACTATGGTCATTGTCCTGTCCAGCTAGCACCAAATTCGGTCCGACTAATAATCAACTTTGCTTTGTTGTGTCAGTTAATACCGATTGAACCTTGTCCCTCCCTTTTCGTTGTTTTTTATTCTCCATCCCCACCTAAAGGCCAAGGGTTGGTGGTTTTTCAACCCAAGGAAGGGCCTTTCCTTCATTACTGATCTTTCGTCGTCTATCCATGGATGGAAGAATCGGTTCTTTTTTGTTTCTTCTTCTCTTCCATGGGGCTTCCCATCCTGTTGGGGCGATCCAAGGACCGGCCCAACGATAACAGTCGGATGGAGGTTGGCGATTGAAGGACATCCATCTGTTGAAGGATATGGCGGTCTCGTCGCAGAGAGAGCTGATGATCGAACAGGCTCTCTACGATGTCGGTCTCAGTTCGGTCACTTCTCTAGGTATAGCATACAGTTGGTCATTTCTATTTTTGCTTTGTTATTTTTAACTGCACTAACTTTTTATTCTGATTTCAGTAATGTAACCAAGGGTACGAGTATCGACCTCCTATATTCGTCAACATGCTGCCAGAAAAAGGGCAGCATCCGAAGCTAGACCTTCCCAACCACCGAAGAAGGATCGGACGACTACATCTGCACCGACGAGGGAATCTGATGTGTCATCTGCGTCGATTTTTGAGCCGATTCTGGAACTGTCAGCTCTGACAGCACTCCCCAATGTGCCGTCTGCTGAAGAAGGGGCGGCAAGAGAAGATGGGGCTATCGCAGCAACATCGGTAGCTCCACCAACCGAGGTTCAGGCCGAGGTGGAGGTCGTGGCTGAACCCGAATAGTCCACAGTTGCGTCGGTCGCTCCTTCAGCAGGAGTTTCTCTGGCGCAATCAAGTTCAAACTTCCTCGTGCTTTCAAATGTGGGGCCGTCGATAGGAGATCGGGGGAAGGTGCCGGTGACTTCAACGGATGATGCAACGTCTGTGGGTCACACAGTTCATTTCGACATCTGACTTTTTGGAGTCGACTTTGGCCAATTCGATGTTGGCCAGATGGCTCATCCAAGCCACTCTTCTTTCGATCAATCGAGAGAATCGAAAGAATAGAACTGTGGCCAAGATGTTCTCTTCTTTCTACCCGATGATACTCGGGGTAAGTCTTTCTTTGCATTTTTTTTGATCTAATCTGACTTATCTTCTGCTTGCATTTGGCACATGATATGTTCGACCTGAAGGTCGATCATGGGAAGGTTGCTGACTTCCGTCGGATATGGATGAATAAGGTGGCGACCGCCGATGCTAAGAAGGTGGCTGCCCTTAAGCAACTTCAGACGATGGCTGAGTGGGAGGCAAAGCTTTAGGAGGAAGTCTCCCACCTGTCCACCGACCTTCAACTATCTGGAGCCGAACTTGATTTGGCTCGTCAAAACATCTCGACTCTTGAACTACGAATCAAGAGCAAGAAACATTCCATTCACCGATTTCGATGGGAAAGAGATGGATTCATTCTTGAACTCGAAGCCGAACGTGAGCGACATCGGGCTAGCCTGGAGAGGTTGGCACTAGCCGATGAGGAATCATCTTCCATAAAAGATGATGCAGAATTGATGAGGGAGGAAGCAAAGTCGACGAGGGAGGCTCTGAATCGGGTAATTGAAGACTTCAAAAATTTGAAAGAGTTCAAAGAAGATATCCTCAAAGGTGGATTTGCCTCCTACTGCATCGGGTATAAGGACGGTCGAGATGCGATCGAAAAATTATATTCGGACCTCGACTTGAGCAGCATCGTCCCTCCAGCATCAGAAGATAGAGTTGCTAAAGAAGATGCTGCGCTGACTCAAGATAGAACACCGACAGCATCGAAAGTCATCCAAGTCCCTGATGCCATATTGGAGCAAAGAGACGAAGATGGCGACTAGTGATCGGTGTAAATTTTGTTCTTTTTGTAATCATGAACTTTGTAATCATACTTCAATCCACTTGTAATCTTCCTTTTCAATGAAATGAATGAAAATTTTTTCTAAGTACCAATTCTCTTTCTTGTATGTGTATAATGTCGTAGAGTAATTGTTTAACTATCGAATATCAATCGATAAACCGAATGTTCGACAGTAGTTGAGTAATTGTTTAACTTCTGAGCATCAATCGATAAGCCGAACATTCGATAGTAGTTGTAGAATCATCAGTTAGTCACATTAGTCGCATATCTATTTGACATACTTGTAAGTATTATAATAAATGGTGATAAGTCGAATACCGTACATCTGACTTTTAGTCAGATTAGTACGTCAAGTTATTTATGTTAAGATTTGATACCTCAAGATTCGGTCCATATTCAGCCCACAACGAAGTTCGCAATGAAAAATGGAGTCCAACAAGACTAAGATCATCTCAAACAGAGCTTGGACGGTGAAGATACGCACGTTTGAAGTCAGCACGAAACTCTCAATGGTGGAGGACCACCGGCGGTCGGCGGTGGTGCGCAGCCCAGGCCCACGCCCGAGTGCACGGGGCGCGGGCCGGCCCAGGCCCACGTGCACGCACGACGGGCTCAGCAACCTGTGTACCTCGATCCACGATGGATCGGGTGGTCCACGACCGGGCGCATGGACCACGTGGGCATTTTTCATATGTTTCATGCAGTCCACGATACTATTTCATAGACTGATCGTGATCGGATGGCTCTGGGACGTTGCGGTCTTGATCCAACGGCTTGAGGAGGTTTTTGGGCTTTGTTTGGGTTTGATTAAGATTCCTAATCCTAATTTAAGACGTGTTTAAGCCTATAAAAGGCCTGTATACCAACAGAGAGGGTGTCTTCGGTGGTCTCGTGTGTGGGGACGTGGTGGCTAGTGATCCCGTGGATGCACATGGGCTTCAGGGAGACCGAACCCATGGAGAAAAGAGAGAGACGCATGATGTTGAGGAGAGAAGTAGGGAAGCTCTTGGACAGCGGACAGCGGTCACTTCGAGGGTTTAGGGGGGTCTTTCAAGAGAGAGAGCTTTTGTGAGGGAGAACTTTCTGTGATGGAAAATTGGATGTACGAGGGTTGAGAGTGAGATCTCCTCTTGTAAAATTTTTTTCGCATAGTGAAGTTTGCATACCCGATGGAGGCAAGCCCTTTTTGGCTGATCCACGTATTTTGATTATTTTTTGTTTATTTCTTCTTTCTTCCTGCTACATCGCATGATATCAAAAAGGTCTTGGGAGGTGGTGTCATGGCCAGACATCCACCCAACAAGTGGTATCAAAGTGAGGTGGTACAAGGATGCAGATTGCAGCGGTGGTGAGTAAGATTGAAGATGGAGAAGATAGGATCAATCAAGATGGAGATCAATAAGTTCGATGAAAAGAGCAATTTCTCCTTGTGGCAGGTAAGGATGAAGGACGTGCTCATCCAGCAAGGGTTGATCGATGCTCTCTTGTGTGAGGAGAAGCCGACCACCATGGAGGTGCGGGATTGGAAACGGTTACAAATGCAGGCGGTGAGTACCATCCATATGTATCTAACAGATAAGGTGGTGATCTATGTGCTTAGCGAGACTTCCTCGATGGTACTGTGGTCGAAGCTCGAGGGTTGTACATGGTGAAGTCTCTCACCAACACTCTTTTCTTTCGGAGACAGTTTTATCAACTGCAGATGGCTGAAGGACAGAGTGTGTAGGAACATCTAAGCCACTTTCAGAAGATCCTCACCGACCTCCTCAGCATTGACAAAAATGTTGAGGAGAAGACCAGGGTGCTGGTTTTGCTAGCATCGCTTCCACCTTTGTATGAGCCTTTGACAACTGCTCTTCTAACGGGGAAGAGCACCATCAAGATGGATGAGGTCACCATGGTGATACTCCAGAATAAGGTTCTCAGGAGAGAGAACCCAGCTTCGAGCTCAGGTGGCGGTAGCTCAGCTTTGGTGGCTTCTAGATGAGCAGGAGGCGGTAGACGGAGCGACAAGAGATTGCGACAAGGGCTGTCCAAGTCTAAGAGAAACTTGAGCAAGACCAGATGTTATCGGTATGACGAGTTGGGCATCTAGCCAGAGATTGCTCTCAACTCAAAGATCGAACGATGGCTGCTGTAGCGACGGCCAGTAGTTATTCAGAGGGAGATATCCTGGAGATATCTGACGAGATATCTACTTCTTTCCAGCAGTAGATATTAGATTCTGCATGCACCCATCATGTATGATGCAGAGAGGAGCAATTTGACTCTTTGGAGAACAGTGAGGGCACTGTTTATCTATCGGATGGATCGAGCTGTGCGATTAGAGACATCGAGATGGTTAGCTGGAGGACACATGATGGTGCAGTGAGGAGATTGGAGGAGGTCCGATACATACCCAATTTCTGACAGAATCTTATCTCACTGAGCAGACTAGATTCGAGAGGCTACAGGATGGTAGCTGGTGGAGGAATCCTGAAGGTGCTATATGGTGATAGGATTGTTCTAGAGAGAAAGAAAGAGAGGAGAGGACATTATTATCTGACGAAGAGCCTAATACGAAGTAGAACTTCAGGAGTCATGTGGAGCCCAGAGCGAGGTGGAGCTCCAAGTGGAGGTGGATTAGGCATGAGACAGGAGACTCGTGAGGATGAGAGGCAACGTCGCAAGATGAGATTCCTATTGCCGCAGGATGATGCCCTGAGCAGGTCGCAGATCAGGAGGAGCACAGCATATGATGGAGATGGGATCGAGCAGCCTGGCTCGACTTCCATGATTGCCATCCATGATCAGCAGGTGATTGCCCCAGGGCATGGGGCAAGGAGATCCAAAAGCTCTCGGAGTTAGGAGGAGGCCGAATATCGAGTCAAGATGGAGATTGTTAGGATTTGATACCTCAAGATTTGATCCATATTGAGCCCATAATGAGGTCTGCGATGAAAATGGAATCCAACGAGATCAAGATTACCTCAAACAGAGTTTAGACGGTGAAGATACGCATGTTTGAAGTCAGCACAGAACCCGAGGTGATGGAGGACCGTCAGTGACCGGTGGCGGGCCGACGGAGCGGCGGCGGTGCAGCCGCGCACGACGGTGGGTGGCCCAGGCGAGGCCAATGTGTGGGCTGGGCGTGCGCAAGGTGCGACCCAATGGTCGAGCCCAACCCAGGCCCAGGCGTGCGGGTGCGCAGGCTGGCCCAGGCCCGAGAGCGCGGGCCGACCCAGGCCAGGGTGCGCGGGGTGCGGCCCAGGCCTGGGTGCACGGGGTGCAGCCTAAGCCCAGGCCCACGCGCACGCATGGCGGGCTCAACAGCGCATGTACCTCGGTCCACGGTGCACAGGTGGTCCACGATGGACTGGGTGGTCCACGATCGGATGCGTGGACCGCGTGGGCGTTTCTCATGCATTTCGCACGATCCACAGCACTATTTCATGAACCGATCGTGATCGGACAGCTCTGGGATGTTGCAGTCTTTTCCAACGGCTTGGGGTGGTTTTGGGCTTTGTTTGGGCTTGATTAGGATTCCTAATCCTAATCTAAGACGTGTTTAAGCCTATAAAAGGCCTGTATACCAACAGAGAGGGTGTCTTCGATGATCTCGTGTGCAGGGACGTGGTGGCTAGTGATCCCGTGGATGCGCACAGGCTTTAGGGAGATCGAACCCATGGAGAAAAAAAGAGAGACGCACGATGTTGAGGAGAGAAAGAGTAGGGAAGCTCCTAGACAGCGAACAACGGTCACTTCAGGGGTTCAGGGGGTCTTTCAAGAGAGAAAGCTTTTGTGAAGGAGAACTTTCTGTGAGGGAAAAATTGGATGTACGAGAGTTGAAGATGAGATCTCCTCTTGTAAAATTTTTTTTCTCATAGTGAAGTTTGCATGCCCTGTGGAGGCGAGTCCTTTTTGGCTGATCTACGTATTTTGATTATTTTTTTTGCTTATTTTTTTTTTCCTGCTGTATCGCATGATATCAAAAAGGTCTTGGGAGGTGGTGTCCTGATCAGATATCCACCCAATAATTTGATAATCGATGGCAAGCTAAATATCCTTCGATCGACCGTAGTCAAGTCAGTATAATTTCAATCCGACCTTGGTCGTATTGGCATAATATTCCACTTAGTTAAGACTAAGTCGGCATAATTGTCGTTCGACTAGAGTCGGCTTTTACAGTAAAAAGTTGAGAAATAGTCGGTATTTCAGCTTTTACAGTGAAAATCGAAGTATAATTCATATATCAATTTTTGCAGTAAAATTAAATATAGTTGATAGTCGATGATTTGACCATCTATTCGTCGATCCATTACTACTTCATAGTTGATTGAAACTTATGATTCTGAATGCAATGTTTCATTCTGAATAGTGTATATATAGACAACTTTATCGATAATACATTTTCAAATTATCAGCATTCCATATTCAGAAAATAGCTGATCCTTCAAGAGTTTCCAACTGATATGCACCCGATCGCAATATCTCGATTATTCTATAAGGTCCTTCCCAGTTTGGAGATAACTTTCTTTGGTCGAGAGATCTTAAGACTTCTGCTTTCCTTAGGACCAAATCTCCAAGACGAAAGACCTTTGGTTTAACTTTTGCATTATAATACCGGGCTACTCTTTGTCGATAGACTGCCATCCAAACTTGAGCTTGCCGTCGGACTTCTAGAAGTAGATCTAAGTCGACTCTCCGACATTCTAAATTACTCGACTCATTGTATCATTCCACCCTTGCTGATGGTAATCCGATCTCAAGTGGGATCATCGCTTCTGTTCCATAAGCCAGATTAAATGGTGATTTTTCGTTGGTATGCAAGGAGTCGTTCGATACCCCCATAAGGTCGGATATAGTTCTTCCACCTAGAGACCTTTAGCTTCATTCAATCGGGTTTTGAGTCCATACAGAATTGTTCGGTTGGTCACCTCCACCTCTCCATTGGATTATGGATGGCCGACTGATGTGAGTTTGTGTGTAATATAAAATTTTGCATAAAACTCTTTAAAGCTCTGATTGTCGAATTGCCGACTATTGTCTGTGATGATAGTGCATGACAAATCGAATCTGCATATAATCAATTTTTGAATTAAGTCTTCCATCTTACTCTCAGTAATTTGTGCCAGAGGTTCAGCTTCCACCTACTTAGTGAAGTAATCGATGGCGACCACTATAAATTTTTTTGAGTAGATGTCGGAGGAAAAGGATCGAGTATGTCGATTCTCTGTTGTGCGAAGGGTCATGGCGCAACAATTGATGTTAATTGACTTGCCGGTTGGTGCTAAATATTTACATATTTCTGACATGGTTCACACCTTCGGACAAGTTCAGCTGTGTCTTTCTTCATGGCGGGCCAATAATATTCTTGTCGTAAGACTTTGTAAGCTAGAGATTTGCCCCCAAGTGATTTCCACAAATCTCTTCATGGACTTCTCTAGGTGCATAGTCGGCACCTGTTGGTCCCAAACACTTCAGTAAGAGAAGAGAGAACGACCTCTTATATAGATGATCATTCATTAAAATGTATTGAGAGGCCGTCCATTTGAGTCGCTTGGCTTCTGAGAAATTTGTAGGAAGAGTTCCATCAGTCAAATATTGGATGATCGAGTCCATCCAGCTTGGTTCATCAGTCAGTTGTAGCACTTCCTCGACTTTATCAATGCTCGATTGTTCAAGATATTCGATGAATGTCCGATCCAGTGAGTTGAAAGAAGAGGTTGCGAGTCGTGAAAGTGCATGGGCTCGAGCATTTTCGGTTCTTGGGATGTGAAAGATCTCAAAATATTTTAAAGTTGATGCAAGATCCTTCACCTTCTAAAGATACTTCATCATAATAGGGTCTCGGGCTTCAAACTCGTTCTTAACCTGTCCAACAATCAATTATGAATCGGTGAAGACCTTTAAACTATCAATGTCAAGCTCTTTGGCAATTTTTAAGCCAACTAAGAGTGCTTCATACTCAGCTTGATTATTGAAAGCTTTGAAATTGAATTGAAGGACGTATTCAGTAATGACCCTTTCAAAATTTGTAAGGATGAGACCAGCTCCGCTACCTTGTGCATTAGATGCTCTATTAATATGTAGCACTCATGCCGACATTAAGTCAGGCTCGGGAGTCGTGGCCTGCTTTATTGTGTCACTGGCTTCATCCTAAGATTTATTATCGGGTATTATACATTCGACGATAAAGTCGACTAGAACTTGTGCCTTCACTAACGGACGTGGGCGATATTGTATATCAGATTCATTGAGCTTTATCACCCACTTTGCCATTCGACCCGATGTATCAGGTTGGTGTAAGATTGCTTTCAACGACTGATCTGTCAAGACCACAATAGGATGTGCTTGGAAGTACGGGCAAAGTCATTATGCTGATATGATTAGAGCATAGATCATTTTTTTCGCTCTTGAATATCTTACCTTGGCATTGTGAAGCACCTTGCTGGTGTAATAGATCGATCGTTGAATTCGATTTTCATCCTCTTGGACAAGCACCGAACTAACTACCTCCGTTGATGTTGTCAAGTAGAGATACAAAGTTTCTTTGATCTTTGATTTTGTAAGCAAAGGTGAAGATGCAAGATATTTTTCAAATCCTCGAAGGACTGTCAGCACTCATCTGATCATATGAAGTCATTTGATTGCCTCAAGGTCTTGAAGAAAGGTAAGCATATTTTTGCCGACCTTGAAATGATCGACTGAGTGCAGCGATCCTTTCATTGAGCTATTGTATTTCTTTCTTGAAACTAGGATGCTTCATATTGATGATAGCCTTTATTTTCTCGAGATTGGCCTCGATTTCTTATTGTGATACAAGAAATCTAAAAATTTTTTAGAAATCACTCCGAACGCACACTTAGTCGGATCCAATTTCATTTGATGTCGTCAAAGTGTGCTAAAAGCTTCCTTCAGGTCCCAAACATGGTCTGAGGTTTGGGGGCTTTTCACCGACATATCGTCCATATACACCGACATATTCCATCCAATCTGTGCCTTGAAATTTATTGACAAGCCGTTGATAAGTGGCTCCAGTATTTTCAAACCAAAAGGCATTACTTTATAGCAGTAGATATCTTTGTCGGTTACAAAAGCTGTGTGCTCCTCGTCTTCAGGTGCCATCTGAATCTGATTATATCCGATGAAGGCATCCATAAAATTTAAGAGTCAGTGATCCAAAGTCACATCAACTAGTTGATCAATCTTTGGTAAAGAAAATTATCTTTCAGACAAGCTTCGTTCAGATTTATGTAGTCGATGCAGATTCTTCATTTTTCGTTGGCTTTTCTCACCATTACGACATTGACGAGCCAATCGAAATAAGTAGCTTTCCTGATGAAGTCAGTTGTGAGGAGCTTGTCAACTTCTTCATCGATGACCTTCTGCCTTTCAGAAGCAAAACGTATTTCTTCTATCTCACCGGCTTGACCTTCGAGTCAATATTGAGTGATGAGTTATTACTTTCGAAAAAATTTCTGGCATGTTTGTTGCTGATCAAGCAAAAATATCAATATTTATCCTCAGTAGATTAATTAATTACGGTCGCTCTGGATCAGACAGCTACGATCCAATTTGGACTGTCTTCTCAAGACTTCTTTTAATGGGATGGAAACCAATTATTCGGCTAGTTCACCCTCTGTTCATTTTCTCTTTGGTCTAATTTATCGATGGATAAAGAGTCTTCAGATTTATTATTTTGTGTGGAGATTAGGAAGCAGCATCGAGCAAGTTGTTGATCTCCATGCATCTCTCCGACTCCATTTTTTATCGAGAATCAGACTAACAGATAATATGTCGAGACAGTGCTCTCAGGGCGTTAAGTCCAGGTCGTCCGAGTATGACGTTATAAACCGAAAGAACTCGGACAACTGTGAATGTCAAGAGTGCAGTACTCTATTATGGTTCAGTTCCTATGATTAAGGGAAGAGTGATTTTTCCTTCCACAGTAACAGCATCTCCAGTGAAACTGACAAAAGACGTCAGGATTCTTCTGAGTCGATCAATCGAAAGTCATATTCGAAAGAAAGTTGAGTAAAATAAATATCTATTAAGCTTCCATTATCTATAAGAATTTTTTTATATCATAATTAGCTATCGTTGCTGAAACAACGACAGCATCATCATAGAGAATTTGAATTTCTCGAACATCTTCTTTCGAAAAAGTTATTACATCATCGAGTCACCGCTTCTTTGTCGACTCTTCTTCAGAAGTTGCCCCTCAATCTAGTCGTCTGAAGATCATATTAATCACTCCTGCGGTCGGTCGATTGTTGATAGTCTCCTCAGTTTGCGGCTAAGGTTGTCGGTCAACAGGAGGTTGAGTCGGTTGATCTCTTCGAAATTTTTTGAGGTAGCTTCGTTGAATTAGAGCTTCTATCTCATCTTTGAGCTGGATGCACTATTCGATATCGTAATCATGATCATGATAGAACCGACAGTATTTCTTCCTATCTCAGCTCCTCGATGGTGCTTTCATTGGTGGAGGGTGTCATAAATATTCTGCTCCTTCGATCTCCATCAGGATCTGTGCACGAGGAGCAAAAAGAGGAGTGTAGGAGTTATACCTACCATAATTCAGCTTCGGACTCTGTCTTTGAGGTGAAGCTCATTTATTGAGAGGTGGCCGACTTGATTCGACTGGAGCTCCATTTTTTTTATTTTTCTTCTAACCTTTCCATCTATTTGGCGTCAGTCAAAAGTAGCTTCTTCCGTGCGAATATACTTGTATGCACACTCTAGAAGTTCAATGTAGATCCGAGGGAGAGTTTTGTCAAGAGAGTAAGTAAATCTGGATCCCCTCAGACCCCTTTTCATGGCCGATATAGTCATATCTTCATTGAGATCTCTGACCTCAAGCATGGCTCTATTGAAACAAGCCACAAATGGCTCTATTGAAATAAGCCACAAAGTCTCTCAGTGTCTCTATCTCACCTTGCTTGATTGAGAAGAGACTGTCGGATGTTCGTGGTGGCCTTCAGTTTGTGCTGAAGTGGGCCACGAATAAATGTTTGAGCTACTCGAAAGAATTGATGCTTCCCGACTAGAGCCCGAAATACCAAGCTTGAGCAACCTTCCGAAGAGTTGTCGAGAAGCCAATACATAAAAGGGCATCGGTTGCCCCTGGATCATCATGAGAGCCTTATAGCTCTCTAGGTGGTCGATCAGATCGGTGGAGCCATCGTATGCCTCCATCTGTGGCATCTTGAACCGAGAGGGAATCGGTTCCTCCAGGATGTGCTGAGAGAGAGGCTGGGTAGTGTGGAAGTCATAGTCATTGGATGACTTCCAACCTCTGCTTGAAGTCAGACGAGCTGATGATCAATTTCTCAGAACTTACGTTCATAGTCATCAAGTCACCGTTACTGGAAACTTCGAGGATGGAACCCCCTGAAGAATTCAAAGAAGGAGAACTAGAAGGTGTCCGCAGTCGTTTCCTCTTCTTGATGCTGTGTGCATGAGAAGGAGAAGAAGAATGCTGTGAATGGTGAGTGGCACGAAGAGAGTGTCGAGAATATAGTTGTCCGTCTCGATGGGAGTGTCGAGATGGTTGCTCCAGAGATGAAGAAGGTGAGCACCATGGAGGACGATGACTGTTCCTAAATGACACTGACTGAGCCATCGATTGCTCCACTGGTGGCTGCTGCTACTGTTGGATTTGTTGCTGCTGGAGGCTTTTGACTGCCTTTGTCAAAACGTTCATCTGTTATATGAGTGTAGCAATCTGTGCATCCGTGGTGACCACAGGATGTGAGGAACTGGGCTCTGCTACCAGAGGTGGGAGAGGAGCATCTTTTCGGTAGAAAGAGTGCCTCACCGATCCAGTCGAATGCTAGGCTCTAGTTTCGGTATGGTTGATTGCAATTTCATTTTCTACCTGGCATGCCAATCTGTTGCGGCCAACTCCTTATCGCCTGTCGCTGGTGAAGAGCACCTGCAAAATCAAGTCCTCACAGATCGGAGTTGTCTGATGGGACCCTTCGATTCCTAAGTCAGAGAGGAGTTGGTGAATAATAGATAAAATAAGTAACAGAGTCTTGGCTCAAAATTTGCCCTTATCGGTGTTGCTCACTTATCCTCTTTTTATAGATGATTCTGATATAACCGTCGAGCACGTGGTCTCTCTTTTTAGGACACTAAATTATTGAGCCATTATTATGGAGTTAGTGGGTCATTAATTTGCACTAATTGTCGTGACACATAGTTGATAACTGTTCACAACGGTTAGGATGTGTTGAATAGATAAGCCGACTGTATGTCGGTAATACTGATAAGTTGGTAGGAGATCCGAATGTCCATCAGCTGGTAACTCTGATATAGCCGATGGTCTTCAGTTGGAGGCTTATTAATTCATTTGTTGTTGGTTGGTAATAGCCGACTCTCGATCGGTCAACTGATAGTAAGTCGGAGTAATATGTTCATTTGGCCGATGTAGAGTCAGAGTCAGGGGTCGGTTGTATTGTCCCAATAGAGGGTAAATATCGAATGCCCCTTGTGGTTCCTGTTCCGAGACTTCTACTCATCTTTTTATTAGATGTCCATTTGCCCAAGCACTATGGACTCCTCTCTCTTTGTGCTTGTGTAAGAGCTCGTTTTATTTATGCTTGGTCCGATCTAGAATGGCCCAGACCAGCCGCTTGGGCCCCTCGGCGTGTGCCAGCATGTGAGATAGGGGAGAAAAGCTCCCGATGGGAGTCATCTTTCTCCCCAAGTCCATCAATAAAGGGATCTTAGGGCTTGTTGGACTCTAATGAAAAACCTTAGGAGTTGATCTATAAAATGCCATTCTTTCTTCCCTCTAACCATCATGCCCCAAATCTTGATCAATCATTGATAAATCCTATCGAGTCCCCTTGTTTTCCATTGAAAGTCTTAATGAGCCACCATCAATACCTTGTTGGAGTCAAGGTAAAGGTGTCTAATATTTTCCTCCTTGCTTCTCTAGTTTTACGGCCATTGTTTCTATCTAGACTAGCACTAGATATAGTCGTCGGAATCCATGAATTAGAGCCGCCCCTATTTTATTCTTTTCCATCCCCTCTTTGGTTTGTTCCACCTGATCCTCCATTATTCTAGGTCAAGGCTTATGGTAGAGCTCAGGTTGAGCTTTGGTGCCATAGCCAGGTCTCGGTCGCTAGCTGGTGAGTTAGAATACTCCAACATTCCTTATTTTAAGCCGACCTATCATCGATTTCTTTCCTTTTCTGTACCATTGGCCACCATGGTCATTTTTGTCATTGGAGTCTTTGCAATAGGTTAGACCTTGGGAGGTGTTGTCGTTGTCAATGCCACTGCAACATCGGGCTCCATGGGGCTCTTTCCCTTCCCATGTATTTCCAAGAATAAGAAGGAAAAAAGGGAAATGAAAGAAAATTATATATATATATAGAGGTAGACTAGGCTTCGCTCAACCAGATTCTAGCTCTTATCCGGTCGGATCCCCCTCCATTGGATCAGTGCACATCTCAATACTTTTTTTATAAGCTAACGAAGGAGTTCGAAGAGCGTTAGCTGAGCTGGCATGTTAAAACAAAAAGCAGCATTCAATGGGATGCGATGCGACGTAAAGCCAGCATGTGCGACCATCATCATCTCCTCTACTACCATCTTCCGATAACCCTCCATCCGCCTCCTCTCTTTTTCTCCCTCTCCCCCACCCACAGCCATCGTCTTTCGGTAACCCCCTCCACCTGTGCCTCCTCTCTTCTTCTCTCTCCCCCCACCCACGGTTGTTGTCTTTCGGTAACCCCCCACCCGTGCCTCCTCTCTTCTTCTCTATCCTGCGATCGCTGTCTCATTTCCTCCCAAATCGAGTTCCCCACCCTGCGGCTGCCATCTCCTCTCCTCCCAAACCCCTCACCGACCATTAGTAAATATTTTGTATGAATTACATTCAAACATTTGTATTCTCATTGTTTCTCATTATTGTTTCTCGTTTGTGATAGGATAAACACAAACTATAAATAATCCTGATAAGATAAACACAACTGTGGATAGTATAAACACCAAGTACTTCAGAATAATAAATAAAATTTTAAATAATAAACACAAACTCTGAATAATAAATACAAACTCCGTTGGAATAAATATAAATTCTATGGAATAAACACAAATTTTGGGGTAATAAACACAAACTATCCAAAATAAAATAAACTCGAGGTCAAAAGTTCTATTTATCGACACAGAGTTTGCATTTATTATTCATAGTTTTTGTTTATCTGCATAAAGTTTATATTTATTATTTATAATTTTATTTATTATTTGGAGTTTGTATTTATCGACTTAGTGTTTATCCTCCTCTCTTGCTTTTGTTTATTGTGGATGGATCCTAGGATCACTCAACTTTTGAATCCTGAGTTTGTGTTTATCCTAAGAAGTTTTTATTTATCGATATAGAGTTTATATTTGTATTTATCTGTACAGAGTTTGTATTTATTATTCTCTATTTATTATTTAGAGTTTATGTTTATCTTTCGATAGTTTGTATTTACTTTTGTAGGACTTATTGTTTATGTATTCAAACTATATAACTATGTTAATGTGGTTTGAATTTTGAATATTTTTCATAGATCCGAATTATGACCTGACCCAAAGGGCTTGCGTTACGATATGAATGGAATATTTTTTGAGGTCTGTGGTGGTAGCAGAGGGAACGGGCCAATCTCGATAGTTTTGTGAGAGATTTATCAATTTGTTCTTGATCTTTTCCATTCTCTTTGGCCATCGAAAATCAGATTAAAATCCTCCCTAACCCTTGAGCTACAGTGCTAAAGGTGCCTTCATGGAAAGGCATGAAGGCACCTTCATGAACCATGTAGGCACCTTCATCAACCATGAAGATGCCTTAATTAAATGAATGCACCTTCATGGTTGATGAAGGTGCCTTGACGAAGAAACCTGAAAGGAAGGAATCTAGAAGGAAGGCACCTTCATCAAGCTATCAAGCTGGAAGGAACTTGGAAGGAATGAACCTAAAGGAAAGAAGGAACTTGGAAGAAAGAAACCTGGAAGGAAGGAACCTGGAAGCATGAAGGTGCCTTCGCTTGATGACCATTCAATGACTAAAACTCTTTTAGGCGACTAAACTCTTCATTCATTAATCTACTTTTGTTTTGGTGCCTGTTGCTATACTCGCAATGTTGTGGTGCAAGCTCTTATTATTCTCCTCTGGATACGTCAAGATTTTGTCCTATCTTCATTTTGGTTATTGTAATATCTGTTTGCTACTGTAAATGTCAAGGTGCTACTATAAATTTCTCTGATTTTGTTTTGGATTATGCTACTTTATAATTTTAATTCATTATTCTCCTTTTATAAAAAATATGTTTGCGCCTACACCGAACCTACACCGAATGTAGGTGCCTACACTAAGGAAAAATGTAGGCGCCTACATATGGAAGGAAGGTGCCTTAATCCCTAAGGATAGGTGCCTTAATCCTTAAGGTAGGCACCTATCCTTGGGATGTAGGCACCTGAACTATCCTAAGGATATAGGTGCCTATCCTTGGGATGTAGGTGCCTTAATCCATAAGGTAGGTGCCTATCCTTGGGATGTAGGCACCTACATCTGGAAGGAATTAGGCACCTACATGAGGATGTAAGATGCCTACATTCTCATGTAAGGCACCTACGCCTACATCCCGAATGTCATCCCAGCTCCTCCTGTTCTTCTATTCATCTTCTTTCCTTCCCGACGATCTCATCTCAAAATCCCTCACTCCCGTCTCCAAACTCATCTCACCATCTCCTCTCACATCTCAAATCTCAAACCAAAAACCTCCTTCCGACGATCTCATGCATGAGGTACCTTCCTGAAGGTTTTTTTCTCCACAGAATAGAGGACCCATGTCCTCTTCTTCCTCTTTCATTCACGGAATAGGAGTTAATAAATCAATAAATTTAAACCTAAATCAGAGAGATTGTCGAAGGAAGGTGCCTATATGGAGCATGTAGGCACTTTCATGCTTCTTCCTTCTAGGTTCTTCCATCTCATTCAATTCTTTCAGCTTATTTTTTTAAACAATATCTGAATAATTCATCGGTCTTCCATTTCATTCCATTTTAAACATAAACATCATCAACAAATGAATTAAAAAGAATGAAATATTATATAGTTTGAATGTATATATCATCAAATTAAAATAATTTAAAATTTTTGGACGAGCAAAGCATTACAATGACAGTACACCAAGCACTACAAAGAATAAAAATAACAAAGATGATGACAGTAGAAAGCTCCTTCTAACATTCACCATATCCCACCCCTATTAAGTCATGGACGTCCCTTAATCGCTCCCTATTAAGTCACAGGGTTAAGGATAACCGCTCCTATTAAGTCACGGGTGCTTTTCTTTTTAAAGACATTCAGACGTGCAGTGGATTCATGGGATCAAAAGTGCAAGCACTAAAAAATGCAGACTCTGTATCGATAAATAGAAATTTTTCAGGATAAATACAAACTCATGGTTCAAAGAGTTTTTATTTATTATACACAATTTATGTTTGTTATTCGAGATTTGTGTTTATTATAAAAAATTTATATTTATCTTGGACCTATTTGTGTTATTATTTAGAGTTTGTGTTTATTCTGAGATGGTTTGCATGGACTTGTATTTATCCTATCCTTTTGTTGTTTATCCTGGATGGATCTTTAGATCACTCAACTTTTTGACCCTGAGTTTATATTTATTCTGGACAGTTTGTGTTTATCACCTCAGAGTTTGTATTTATTCTATAGAATTTATATTTATTCCAGTGGAGTTTGTGTTTATTATTCAGAGTTTATGTTTATTATTCGAAATTTTTGTTTATTATTCTGGAGTATTTGGTATTTATTCTATCCATGGTTGTGTTTATCCTATCCACAGTTATTTGCAATTTGTGTTTATACTATCACAAACAATTAGAAATAATGAGAATATAAATTTTTGAATGTAATTCATACAAAATATTCACTAATGGCCGGTGAGGGGTTTGGGAGGAGAGGAGATGGCGACCGTGGGGTTAGTTGATTATGGCATCAGGATCAGATTCCAGCTCCCATCCGATCGAATCCCCCTCTATTGGATTGACGTGCATCTCAGAGTTTTTTCTATAAGC
This sequence comes from Elaeis oleifera, assembly GCA_000441515.1. Classification (NCBI taxonomy): domain Eukaryota; kingdom Viridiplantae; phylum Streptophyta; class Magnoliopsida; order Arecales; family Arecaceae; genus Elaeis; species Elaeis oleifera. The sequence goes on along the minus strand of KE504773.1, from coordinate 26,652 downwards.
TAACAGAGGAGTTTGAAGGGCGTTAGTTGAGCTGGCGTGTTAAAAAAAAAGCAGCAATCAATGGGATGTGATGCGACGTAAGGCCAGCATGCGCGATCGTCATCGTCTCCTCCACCGTCATCTTCCAGTAACCCCCCACCCACCTCTTCTCTTCTTCTCTCTCCCCCCCCACCCATAGTCACCGTCTTCTAGTAACCCCCCACCGTACCTCCTCTCTTCTTCTCTCTCCCTCCACCCACGATCGCTGTCTTCCGGTAAACCCCCCACCTATGCCTCCTCTCTTCTTCTCTCTCCCCCGTGGTCGTCGTCTCATCTCCTCCCAAGCGGAGTTTCCCAATCCACGGCCGCCATCTCCTCTCCTCCCAAACCCCCCACCGGCCATTAGTGAATATTTTTTATGAATTACCATCAAAAATTTATATTCTCATTATTTCTCATTGTTTGTGTTTATATTGACAGGATAAATACAAACTACAAATAACCCTGGGTAGGACAAACACTCCATCCACGATAAACAATAAGAGAGGAGGATAAACACTAAGTCCTATGAAAATAAATATAAATTATCAAAAGATAAACACAAACTTTAAATAATAAATAGAAACTATAAACAATAAACACAAACAGACTACGAATAAACATAAACTCTGTGCAGATAAACAGAAACTGTGAATAATAAACATAAACTTCATGTCGATAAATAAAAATTTTTCAAGATAAACACAAACTCGAGGTTCAAAAGTTAAGTGATCCTAGGGTCCACCCACGATAAACAACAACATGAGAGGAAGAGAGGAGGATAAACATTAAGTCCTACGAAAATAAATATAAACTATCAGAGAATAAACATAAACTCTAAATAATAAATAAAAACTATAAATAATAAATATAAACTCTATGCAGATAAACAGAAACTGTAAATAATAAACATAAATTTTGTATCGATAAATAAAATTTTTTCAAGATAAACACAAACTCGAATTAAGCTTTGATTGGAGTATATGTTATTATTTGAAGTTTGTATTTATCCTCTGATAGTTTGTATTTATTTTCGTAGGACTTAGTGTTTATCCTCCTTCCTCTTATTGCTTATTATGGTGGATCAGGACCACTCGATGAGTTTATGTTTATCCTGAGGAGTTTCTATTTATCGACATAGAGTTTGTGTTTAATATTCGTAGTTTTTATTATTATTTAAAGTTTATATTTATTATTTATAATTTTTATTTATTATTTAGAGTTTGTATTTATTTGGATAGGACTTAGTATTTATCATCCTCTCTTATATTTTATCTTAGGTGGACCATTGGATCACTCAACCTTTGAATCTCTATTTATCTTGGGAAGTTTCTGTTTATTGGTACGAAGTTTGTATTTATTATTCGCAGTTTCTGTTTATCTATGCAAAAGGCCCAAATTATGATCCGACCCGAAAAGCTCGCATTGCGATCCTAATAGAATTTTTTGTGAGGTCTGTGGTGGTAGCAGAGGGCACGGGCCTATCATCTATCATCATGATGGATTTTGGATAGCTTTTAGAGCTGTGCATGAGTGCCTTCAGCCTTCTTGAATATTTTTTTTATCTCCACGGAACAAAGACCCGTGTCCTCTTCTTCTTCCTTCTTCATTATAGAATAGGATTAATAAATCAATAAAATTTAAGTCTAAAATCAAAAGATTCATGAAGAAAGCTGGAAGGATTCATGAAGGCGTCTTCAGGTGCCTCTCTTCATGTAGGCGCCTACAACTCACATGTTGGTGCCTACAATTCATGTAGGCATCTACATGCGGAGGAGGCCAGTAAAGGCCGACGGATGCTCGAGCACCTCGTCTAGGAGCATGTAGCACCTATATGTGAATTGTAGGCACCTACAATTCATGTAGGTGCCTACATGCGGAGGAGGAGGCCATCGGTTAAGCGACGGAGGCTGATGGTGACATAGCAAGGCCCGACAGACATGTAAGCACCTCGCTTAGGAGCATGTAACGAGCCTACATGTGAATTGTAGGCGTCTACAATTATGTGAATTGTAGGCGTCTACAATTCACATGTAGGCACCTACAATTGCCTGCAATTCACATATAGGCACCTACATGCTCCATGTAGGTGAGGTGCATGCATCCGATGGGCCTGGCTGTGCCGCCGTCGGCCTCCACAGGCTTGCCATGCCACCTGCTTCTGACTTTTTCGTGCGTATCTTCACTATCTGGACTCTATTTGGGATGTTCTTGGCTCGTTGGACTCCGTTCATCATCCTGGACCTCATTTCAGGCTTATTGTGGATCGAATCTCTAGGGTGAGGGAAGCACAAAGCCGAGGGTGGAGGGGGGTGGTGGGGTGGGTGCTCGGAGGAGGGGGGACCACGAGCAGGCGTGGGGCTAGGGGATGGCACGGAGGAGCGATGAAACCATGGGTGGCACCGAATGGGGTGGGTACGGGGCAGCCGCGGGAAGAGGAAGGCAGAAGATCCGAGGGGGAGAATCGAAGGGGTGGGTGCGGGGCGGCCGCATCTCTTCATCACATTTTTTTTATGGTAAATGAAGGTGCCTTCATGAACATGGTTCTTAAAGGCACCTTCGGCATTGTAGCATAATGGGAGGGGAGGGTGGCATCGCGTCGCAATCAATGCGCACTTTCTCCGCCACGTCTCTCTTTTTTTTTAAACAATATCAGATCAGCTAACGAGCAAGAAAATTCCTCCGTTTGCTTTTTAGGAGAGTCTTGGAGATGTACGCCGATCCAATGATCGGAGAGTCGATCAGATATAGACTGGAATCCGATCAATCGGAGCCTAGTCTATCTCTATATATATATATATATATATATATATATATATATATA
>KE504772.1:1174236-1205826 GCA_000441515.1 Elaeis oleifera | reverse complement strand
AAAGAAAAGAAGAAATGAAAAAAAAAGATAGAAATGAAAAAAGAAGGGGAGAGAAAAGGAGCATATTTACCAAGATGCATAATCGAAACAGCTGTCGGGATGGGACGGGACGATGGGGCATCTCCGTCCCATTCCATAGAGATACCGGGGCATCTCCGTCCCACAGGATTTAAAACCTTGCAATGGACAATATATGCCACAAGGTAATTGTTTGTTATTTAAGATCCATGGTACAAATAATTGAAAGATGGATGAAGATGTATGTAATAGAACTAGAGTTACTTGGATGAAGTGAAGAGGTGCTTCTAGGGTATTATATGATTGATGCATATCTTTGCGACTAAAACAGAAATTTATATAACAATATGCAATGTCATATGGCTCAAAATGTTGGGCAATAAAGAGTGTTGGAGAAAACAAACCGAGTGTAACAAAAACAAGAATGTTAATTTGGATGCATAAAAAACTAGAAAGCATAAGTTGCAAACAACATATATTAGAGAAATGCAGAATTTGCACAAACTAATGACAAATGATTGATATGGGGGCATAAAACGAAGATTCGAGCAAGTTCTATTTTTGTTAACAAAAAAGCATTTCAACTTGCATGAAAGATGTAGCACAAGGGAAAGATCTAAAGCAACATGGCTGAGGTTGTAAGAAAGGTATAGAAAGCTTGAAATAACATCAGAGTTGGAGTCAAGCAGGCCTACTTTGTAAAAGGGATCCATAAAATAGTCCATATAATTGGGACAAAGCCACACGGTTATGCAGTGGTACTTGATCATGGGTTGCCTACGTGCTTGGTAATTTTTTGTAGAATCTGCCTAATTTGTGGCAAAATCCGTCTACTAGCTCAAAAACTGATGGTTAGCTCTAAAAGGATGGAAAGCAAAATTAGAAATCTAGTTGCAATCAATCTCGACAGGCCCATGTCTACTCTGTGGCTGTCTAAAACACATATTTATACTTAAAATTAAAAGCATGAATCCAAATATGATGGGCTCAACACGTGCATGATGAATGTATCTAGCATATTTCTGCATGTTTTAAAATCTAATCCACAATGTTATTTACACCAGAATCTGAACAAGATGATTTACACATATTATGTGTCTATATGGTTATCCATAAGCATATTTGAAAAGGAAAAGCATAACCAGATCCATTTACAAAATTGGTAATTAAAAGTCAAACATATTTAACATATATTTAATCAGAACAAGCACGGATACCAAATTAAATCATACTTTTGATTCATTTACATCCTTACTTTCTAGTTTCTAACCTCAGTGAGAATGTAAAATTTTATTCTTTGATGATGTTAATAGTTTAACAAATTTTCTTACTGTAGCACAGATGCATGATTTAGTATTTTATATTGAGCTGGCAGTTTGAGACTTTCTTCAGCTTTGATTTATTTGATAGACTAGCTGGCACCATTCACTAAAGAGTGTAAACTCTTATTCAAGTCATCCTATTTAAAAAATAGAAGGCCAAAATGGACTTTATCCATCCCTATAAAGCAATGATGAGATGTGGTAGCTATGCAATTCCCAATAGGTTAAAAGGGCAAACTCGATCTTCTGTTTAGAGCAAAGCCCCAAAGTGCAACAAATACCAAAAAGTGGTCAAAGTAAAAAGTGGATATTTTACTGATTTTTTGTGTAATTTACCATTTAATAAAATCCTCGTATTTTCAACTACTATCAATTTTATAAAAAACAATATTACACCATTATAGCCAAAAAAATTGCTTTGGATTCCTCATATTTATTGAACTATTACAATGAAATCAAATTCATGTCTGAGTACCTGTGTGCGTGTATATGTATGTATGTATACAGAAATTTATGCCTAACATTAACTGTCTTGCAAATACTTTTTATCAAATACATATTGTAGGTGAATAAACAAATGAAAGTAGCATAAAATTTTAGGATTTACTTCTTAACAAAAAGCAACATCGGAAAAGGAATCAGGTCGCTTCAATAATAATTCTAATTCTTTCTATATCACCTTTTGACCGAGAACCGTATCATGCACCCAACTTTGATTACATGTCGCTTATGGTACAAACTGGCAAAAACTCCTGCACCATGTTTCTGTGAAAGCAAATGTCAGATTAAAAGAATGAACAAATGAACTCTCCTTCCCATCCAACTTATTGAAACAATTATTTGTTCTTACAATTTTATACTTGAACTCTTCCCGGATATCTTCCAACACAATGGCTGCTGAAGAAAAGCCAAGTACAATGACATGGATGGATTCCTTTCCAGCTTGACAACCTTTCCTTCTGGAGTAATAACATAACATTTGATTATATGATGAATCAAGATACATGCAAATTTAGCTTCATCACAAAAGCCTAATACAATTCTATCAAAAACAAATCTTGTTTATAAATATAATAAGCAATTCATCCAAAAAACTTACACAACAGTTTTCTTCACTTTAGTCACCAAAATAAAATAAGAGTATCTTTTTCCTAAATATTTGTGCGAAGTAACATTGGGGATAATTCACAAAACACAGAAAATAAGCAATTAATGCTGCTAGGACACTTGTTATCATCATGAAATAATTACATGAATTTAAACTAGCCAGAACATCTAAGTGCCAGATTCAAGCTTCAAAATATGTGAGTAGGCTACCAAATATCATTTTAAATTTTAATACATTTTTATTCATTTAATGTAGTCAATGGTACCTAAACTTTCTACCAGTTTACAGCTAATCTTGGCTCTGAGCAAGATGAATCAGTCAGCTACTCTCCAGAACAAATGTTGCTCAGTTTCACATGAACAAGCTAAACATCATGACAACAGAATTACGCATGCTTGTGTCTATCTATAAAGAATACTTCCATGATGAACAGGATGCTACTTTTATCCTCTCCTCTAAAAGAATTTGATCAACAACAATTAATATCTTTATTAATGCAATAAGATGACACCACGCTGAAGCTAACTTTAAAAAAAAAAAAGCAAAAGGAATTGTTGGTGTAAAATGAATTAAAAAGCAAATTATATGCATCTAGCAAGAAATATTTGCACAAAAGATACAAGCAATAAAAGTAAAATGATGTACTGGATTCATCAATAGCTAAATTAGCAATTGTCATGTTTTATATCTCTTCATCGATCTAATGCTGGTTCCAACAGACCCAAAATATCCTCCCAGGCATCCTAAGTAGCCATCAATTTTTGGTTCCAATTCTTCTAATAGGAAACAGAAAAAAGGTAATAAAACATCCAAAAGCTGTGATAACAGAATTCTTACAAAGGTGCATGGTACAAAAACAGCAGCTACAAGTATACCAAATAAACCGTATTTTGTCAGCCAAAACAGCTATTTGAACATGGAATCTTCATTGTCAAACAAGTTCAACCTCTAAAATGTAGATTTCCATAAGAACGCCATTAAATTTATTCTTATCATGTTGTGTAGTCCACCTAATCATTCAATACGCATTATTAACATATACCATAACCTGATTTCATAATGAGCCAACACATCTCAATCAATGTCAGCGTAGAATGTTTGACTTTCACAGAGTACAAAATTTACTTCAAGATATAAAGCTCCAACTCCATAAATGATGTCAATTAAGAAAGTGCTTAAGAGAAGCAATTCATAAATTGACAATATACTATTCTCATTCAAACAAGATTGGAGAAAAATTGACCGGGAATAGATGTCAGCTTTATCTCAACATGTAAATTCACCTTTAGAATGCATGTTTCCCTAATAACCAGTCCAAAACCATCAAAATAATTTAATTATCTCCACATTTGATTGTTAACAAGGAACAATGGCCCATGACAAATAATAATCGTATTAAGGACAAAGAAATAAAGATACCATATGTCTAAGTAGATAAGCTCATCATTATTACAGTTAGAACATCCAAGTCTTAGCACTAGCTGATCTAATAATAAGTCTACCACTTCGATTCAACATATGACTATGGAGTGCTCCAACTTTGTGATTATACGCTACAAGAGACACACACAATATTTGATTGTTAACGAAGAACAATGACACATGACAAAATAATAGTTTTATTGAGGACAAATAAAGACATTTGTACTTGTTGATAAAGATACCATAAGTCCAGGTAGATAACTAGTCATCATTACTAAAGTTAGAACATCCAGGTCTTAGCACTAGCTTAGATCTAACAAACATCTTCCAACTTTGTCATCATTGCCACACACACACAGGTATAAGAAAATCAACAGCTATAAGAAAGATTATCAAAAGGAAGCAACCAGCCTGAACCTCAGAAAGTTCCAAAATTACTATCAAACAACGAAACATATACCTTCAAAACATCTTATATAAAACCCAGTAAAATCCCTGAAATAATTTAGACTAAACTAAACGTTCTTTGAGTTTAAAAACTTCAAAATAGTTTGCATAATAATAATATATTAATTCTTGACATTACTAATGAGGGAAATTGCTCTATGATAAAATAAAAAGCCATGACCATGATAAACAATATGACTTTTATGAAAAAAAAAAAATCTAACTCAAAAAATAAACTAAAGCCTAGACATATCAAAAAACCAGAATGCTTCAACTGAGCAGTGAACACTGACATGCATGACCATCTTCTTTTGAGACCATCAAGATAAAGTGCGGATCAAATTCACTCTCCTTGTTCTGTACCACTTAACTGCTGCATCTTTTTGTTCCCTTTTCTCAGAAAGGGAAGGAAGGGATGGGAGGAGGGTGAGGGGAGCGGGGGCTGTGCCTTGAAAACACAAAGACAAGTGAATATTATGAAACCTGCAGGATGAGATGTAAGGCCCATTATGCTAGGATAAGCATTGTCCATTAGTAGAATTGGGCAAACTCTACCAATTGCAGGAAAAGTTGGGGATAGTTCTTCAAGTACTCAATCAATTTGGTCTATTTTGGTCTAGTAACCCTTATGTTATATGCTCCAGTAAAGGAAACATGATATAACTTGTTAGAGCTTATACTTGATTGATTTGGTACATTCTGATCCAGTAATATTTATGTCATTTGATCCAGCAAATGAAACATGATATAATTTATTGGTGCTTATACATTATTTTCAAAAGCTTATCATAAAATTCATTTACCTCTCCTTCTATGTATAAGTGACACAAACTTGCTAGAGCTTATATATTATTCCTTCCTAGCATCAGAAAGAGAATAAGCAAAATAATTGATCAATTTGGTCTACTTTGATCTAGTAATATTTATGTCATATAATACTGTAAAGGAACGCATGATACAACTTATTAGTGCTTATACATAAGTATCAAAAGCTTACCCTGAAATTCATTTACCTCTCTTTCCTTGTATAAGTGATGCCAACTTCTTTCACACATAAAGCAATAAATGAAAATCAAATTAATCTTCTGAACAAGCACCAGTTTTCTAATTTATTTCAAGTATGGTTGTATTAGCTGTTGTGAGAGAAAGGATGAGAAGCAATCAACAGGCTACAAAATTTGTTAAGAATCAGCTGATCACAATACCTAATAACATGTCTGGCTTTGGGGAAAAGAGCAGCAAATTTGCTTTTAGTTTACTCCAAAATATGGTATTAAGCCTGGAAGAATCTTTGCACGTTTACTTCGAATATTCACTTCATATGCTAAGAGCACACCTTCAAGGACTTCATCATATCTGTAAGAAGAAAAACAAAACGTAAAAGGTATGCAGTGAACCCTCCCTTTCACCATATATCATTACAGTAGTTGTATCTCCAGATTGATAAATTGAATCACTTAGCCCTTTTTCCTGTAGCATAATGCTGATCAGCATGCTGAATTACGTATTAAATTCTATTGTTTCTAGTACCACATATAGAAATACATAAATACACATACATATGCTTATAAATACAAACACACACACACTATATATATATATATATATGTATATGTATATGTATATATGTATGTGTATGTGTATGTGTATGTGTATGTGTATGTGTATGTGTATGTGTATGTATATGTATATATATGTATATATGTATATGTACATGTATATATGTGTATGTATATGTATATGTATATGTGTGTATATGTGTATGTGTGTATGTGTATGTGTATGTGTATGTGTATGTGTATGTGTATGTGTATGTGTATATATGTATATGTATATATATATATATATATACCGATGAGTTTTCAAGTTACTTAAATTGAGACAAGGAAATGTTTAAAGGGTTCTCTTCTTGCCTTCCAAATCCCTCTACATCAGAGAGAGAGAGAGAGAGAGAGAGAGAGAGCATTTTATTAACTACCAAGCTACTAAGGGTCCAAACAATCATGGAAGGTGAAGTTGTTTTATGTGAAGTTTGTCCCCCGAGAAGGAATTTCCACCTCTACAAGTTCAATAGTGCCCTGATCCAACCAACCACATCAAGAGTGTCCTAGTTAATTTAAGCATTACACAGGGATAGAACGTTTGGTAACTCTGAGACCATGGAACTATATTCTGAAAATCAAGAGAGCAGGATGTTGGTTGGTTTTTCAAGGATGACAAGCTACTAAATTCACAAACAGAAGGCAAAAGGAGGCTGGTTTGGTGAGTCAAAGGGACCAAGATAATAGTTTTCCCACAATGTGATGATCCTTAAGGAAGAAAAGTCCTGCAGGCTACAAGGTAGCAAACGTCACACTACTAATGGCTATATAGGGTTAGCAAATGCATGCAATTGGTATGCTAAGACTGTAACTAAAATAATACCATATGTGCACCAATTCTACAAAGTTTGGGTCAAACTTCTTGGGCTCAAGATGTTATCAGATCGTCTTTCTACAAATCTCATCCTGATTTGAAATCATATGCTCATTCTTTTTAGTAGAAATAATACATTCATTTACATGATGAAGACATGTATGTGACAAGGCAAAGAGCCAAAGACATCTTTTCAGCCTCCTTGATTTCAGAAAGGATCTGAAAAGGTTTAAACCAACAATGGCAAAGGATCAGCTGTGAAGCCAGTTGGGCACAGCTAGAAGACTATGTTTACAGTCAATCAATGGCATTCTACCTTAACATTCAACCGGAAGTCACTGAATTTTAGGAAGTGCCTCATACAAAAGATTCATGACACTATGTGACATTACAGATTGGACTAAGAAAAGGATGTCTCTTGGTGGCTTCCATATGACATGAGAGTATGCTTAATTACTGGCCTTATAAAATCCTAGAAAAATGATAAACCCAATTTCCCTATACTAGGTATCCATTGGATTTTAGGGGATTCTATTATCTCCCCAGAGGTCAGCTTTTCTCCTGGTAGTTGATATTTTTATCACCGTTTTCCCTGTTCCTCATTCCCTCTTCTATCTATTCAACTTTCTCAGTACAGTTTATCAAAATTTCTCCCAACATTTCTATGCTTAATTGCTTGCTTCTCTCAATCTAAGAATTAATTATTTTACTCGAACAAGAAGGATAATGAAGCTTGAGATTGCAAAGGACATTAATACAAATTTTAATCACTATTGCATCCACCACTGTAATTGTTAGATTTTTCTAAAGAACATAACCTAGATTCTGAAAGCGAAATAAGCAAAACTGTTATAACCTAAAAAAAAAACAATGCAACGATATCAAACATTACCCATCACCAGATCAACAAATAAGTGGAGAAGCACATCAAACTACAGATTAATTAACATAAACAATCAAAACATTGAAAGAGAAAGAAACATAAAATTAAGAAAAACAAGAAAAATGAAGGATGAGGGAAGGAGAGGTGGGGGCAAGTGGGGAATGGAACTGACGTGAAGAGGAGAGAACTTAGTTGACGAAGGATGGCATGACGGATCTTGGTGGCCTTGGACGGGTGGATGTATACCATCAGATCCGCTTCCGCCACCATCAACCCCTCCATCGCTCTGCCGCTGCGAGCACGCCCAAGCTCGGAAGCCCTCGAAGAGTTGCTCTCGGAGTTGCCCCTTTCCCTCCTACCTCCGGGGATAAAACCCTAGCAAAACCCATCACGGACGAAAAGAAACGAGAGGGCCGGGTGGTAGCAACAGTAAACAATGGGTTTGGTTATCGGGTTCGGGGACAAGCAGGAGATGCCCTTGCATTAGGGTTCGAAGAGACCCAATTCGATAAAAATTGGGCTTGGACTCAAGAGCCTGTTTGGCTCACTTTAGCTAAGATTTTCTGCATAGGCGTACACATCAAATAGGGCCTCATTTTCTGTTTGCTATGGATGTGAGGCACTTAGTTATTTCTAATTTTACAGACTATAATTTTGATGTAATTCAGTTGTCAAGATAGTTGGACACAACTAGATGCTTATGTCTACAGTCAATCAATATCATTCTACCTTAACATTCAACCTAAAGTCACAGAAAGGAAGTGCTTCATACAAAAAATTCTTGATACTACGTGACATTACAGATAGGACTAAGAAAGGATGACTTTTGGTGGCTTCCATATGACATGAGAGTATGCTTAATTACTAGCCTTATAAATACTATAAAGATAATAAAACCCAATTTCTGTATTCTAGGTATCCTTTAGATTTTAGGGGATTCTATTATTTTCCCAAAGGTCAGCTTTTCTCTTCGTAGCTAATATCTTTATCATTGTTTCCTGTTCCTCATTCGCTCTTCTATTTATTTTACTTTCTGTTAGGATTTATACTCTTCTAACAAGAATCTCTCAAATTTGAGGATGAAAAAGCCTCCGAAGGCAATAATATTAATACTAAAAATTAAAAGAAACAAGAAGAAAATAGCAATCCATATCCCTTAAGGATGGCCGGCCAGGCTTATTTATGGCCTTCTACACTAGCTAGATTAATAAGGAAACAAAGAGAAAATAATAGCCAGAGCTGATTTATAATTTCTGCTATTCTCGCTTTATTTTTTGATCTGCTGGTTAGCCATTCTTGCTTTATTTTTTGATCCACTGATTTATTGCTTTATTTGCTGTTCTATTGATTTATTGTTGATTTATTTTCAAGCTGAAATGAAAATCCTTTAGCTACCCTATTTGTTTTCAACTATGCAGATTATATTCTATATCGAAATAGGGCTGAATTAAGCTAGATTTATGACGGGTCAAGGTTGCCGTTGTAACACTTTCTCAGTGCAATTTATCAAAATTTCTCCCAACATTTCTCCAAAAAAAATATATGCTTAATTGCTTCTTGCTCTAGATCTAAGAATTAATTATTTTTACTCGAAGAAGAAAGATAATGAAACTTGAGACTGCAAAGGATATTAATCCAAATTATGATAACTATTGCATCCACCACTATAATTGGCATATTTTCTAATGAACATAACGTAGATTCTGAGAGCGAAACCAGCAAAATTATTATTATCAAAAAGAAATAATGCAATAATATCTAACATTACCCATTATCAGATCAACAAATAACTGGCAAAGCATATAAAACTAATGATTAATTAATAGAAACAATCAAAACATTGAAATAGAAAGAAACATAAAATTAACATAAGAAAAATGAAGGATAAGGGAAAGCAGAGGGTGGGGGGCAAGTGGGGAATGGAACTGACGTGAAAAGAGAGAGCTGAATTGACGAAGGATGGCATAATGGATCTTGATGGCCTTGGATGGATAGATGTATACCATCAGATCTGCTTCCGCCACCGTCAACCCCTTCATTGCTCTGCCGCCGTGAAACGCCCAAGTTCGGAAGCCTCCGAAGGCTAGCTCTCAAAGTTGCCTCTTTTCCCTCCTACCCTCAGTTATAAAACCCTAGCAAAAACCTAGCATGGAAGAAAAGAAAGCGAGTGGGCTGGGTAGTAGCGACCATAAAAATGGATTTGGTTATCAGGTTCGGGTTCGGATTATACAGGGAGACGAGCAGGAGATACCCTCGCATTAGGGTTCGAAAAGACCCAATCCGATAAAAGATTAGGCTTGGGCTTAAGGACCTGTTTGATTCACTTTAACTAAGATTTTCTGTATAGCCACACACATCAAATAGAGCCTCATTTTCTATTTGCTATGGATGTGGGACACTTAGTTATCTCTAATTTTGCAGGCTATAGTTTTGATATAATTCAGCTCTCAAGCTAGTTGGGCACAACTAGATGCTTATGTTTACAGAATCAATATCATTCTACCTTAACATTCAACCTGGAGCTACAGAAATGAAGTGCCTCATACTAAAAATTCATGACACTATGTGACATTACAGATAGGACTAAAGGAGGTCTCTTGGTGACTTCCATATGACATGAAAGTATACTTAATTACTAGCCTTATGAAATACTATAAAGATGATAAACCCAATTCCCTATTCTAGGTGTCCATTGCATTTAGGGGATTCTATTATTTCCCCAGAGGTTAACTTTTCTCCTGGTAGCTAATATCTTTATCATTGTTTCCTTGTTCTTCATTCGCTCTTCTATCTATTTAACTTTCTATTAGGATTTATACTCTCCTAACAAGAGTCTCTCAAATTCGAGGATGAGAAGGCCTCTGAAGGTAATAATATTAATGCTGGAAAGTAAAAGAAACAAGAGAAAAATAGCAATCCATATGCCTTAAGGATGGCCAGCCAAGCTTATCTATACCCTTCTACACTAGCTAGATTAATAAGGAAACAAAGAGAAAATAATAGCTAGAGTTGGTTTATAATTTCAGCCATTCTTACTTTATTTGCTAATCTGCTGATTTGCCATTCTTGCTTTATTTATCGATTTACTGATTTATTGCTGATTTATTTCAAGCTGAAATGAAATCCTTTAGCTGCTTTATTTGTTTTCAATTATGCAGATTACATTTCTTATCGAAATAAAGCTGAATTAAGCTAGATTTGTGACTGGTCAAGATTGTAACACTTTCTCAGCGTAGTTTATCAAAATTTCTCCCAACATTTCTCCAAAAAAATATATGCTTAATTGCTTCTTGCTCTAGATCTACGAATTAATTATTTTACTCGAACAAGAATGACAATGAAACTTGAGATTGCAAAGGATATTAATCCAAATTATGATCACTATTGCATCCACCACTATAATTGGCATATTTTTCTAACGAACATAACCTAGATTCTAAGAACAAAACCAGCAAAACTGTTATCACCAAAAGAAACAATGCAACGATATCAAATATTATCTATTACCAAATCAACAAATAATCAAAGAAGCACATCAAATTAATGATTAATTAATAGAACAATCAAAACATTGAAACAGAAAGAAACATAAAATTAACAAAAAAATGAAAAAAATGAAGGATGAGGGAAAGGAGAGGGTGGGGGGCCGAGTGGGTTGATGAAGGATGGCATGACGGATCTTGGTGGCTTTGGACAAATGGATATATACCATCAGATCTGCTTCCGCCACCGTCAACCCCTCCATTACTCTACCATCGCAAGAACGCCCGGGCTTAGAAGCCCCTGAAGGTTGCTCTCAGAGTTGCCTCCTTTCCCTCCTACCTTCGGGTATAAAATCCTAGCAAAACCCGACGCAGAAGAAAGAAAGCAAGTGGGCTGGGTAGTAGCAACAATAAAAAATGGGTTTGGTTATCGGGTTCGGATTTGGATTATACAGGGAGACGAGCAAGAGATACTCTCGTATTATGATTCGGAGAGACCCAATCCAGTAAAAAATTTGGCTTGGGCTTAAGGGCCTATTTGGTTCACTTTAACTAAGATTTCTGTATAGCCACACACATCAAATAGGGCCTCATTTTCTATTTGTTATGGATATGGGGCACTTAGTTATCTCTAATTTTGCAGGCTATAGCTTTGATGTAATTCAACTATCAAGCAAGTTGGGCATAGCTAGATGCTTATGTTTACAGTCAATCAATATCATTCTACCTTAGCATTCAACTTGAAGTCAAAGAAAGGAAGTAGCTCATATAAAAGATTCATGACACTATGTGGCATTACAGATAAGACTAAGAAAAGGATGTCTCTTGGTGGCTTCCATATGACATGAGAGTATGCTTAATTACTGGCCTTATGAAATACTATCAAGATGATAAAATCCTTTTCCCTATTCTAGGTGTCCATTGGATTTTAGGAGATTCTATTATTTCCCCAGAGGTTAGCTTTTCTCCTGGTAGCTAATATCTTTATCACTGTTTTCCTCGTTCCTCATTCGCTCTTCTATCTATTTAACTTTCTGTTAGGATTTATACTCTCCTAACAACAGTCTCTCAAATTTTAGGATGAGAAGAACTTCAAAGGCAATAATATTAATGCTGAAAATTAAAGAAACAAGAGAAAAATAGCAATTCATATCCCTTAAGGATGGCCGGCCAAGCTTATTTATAGCCTTCTACACTAGCTAGATTAATAAAAAAATAAAGAGAAAATAATAGCTAGAGGTGGTTTATAATTTCAATCATTCTTGCTTTATTTGCTAATCTGATGATTAGCCATTCTTACTTTATTTTTTGATCCACTGATTTATTGCTTTATTTACCGATCTACTGATTTATTGCTGATTTATTTTCAAATTGAAATGAAAATTCTTTAGCTGTCCTATTTGATTCCAACTATGCAGATTACATTCCTTATCGAAATAGGGCTGAATTAAGCTAGATTTGTGACTGGTCAAGGTTGCCATTGTAACACTTTCTTAGTGCAGTTTATCAAATTTCTCCCAATATTTCTCCAAAAAAGTGTATGCTTAATTGCTTCTTGCTCTAGATCTAAGAATTAATTATTTTACTCGAATAATAAGAACAATGAAATTTGAGATTGCAAAGGATATTAATCCAAATTATAATCACTATTGCATCCACCACTGTAATTGGCATATTTTTCTAATGAACATAACCTAGATTCTAAGAGTGAAACCAGCAAAACTATTATCACCAAAAAAAAATAATGCAATGATATCAAACATTACCCTTTACTAGATCAACAAATAATCAGAGAAATACATCAAACTAATGCTATCCTGATTGTCCGAACGTCTTTGGCTTAATTCTCAACTGACCAGGCCTAAATACACTCCGAGCCGTTGTATCTATATACCATCTGAAGATGAAATTTTCAGTAGCACATGGAGTTAGAGAAGTCCATGGAGATCAAGATTTGGCACGTCACTACTACAATATTGCTCTCCAAATAGCCAAACCTATCGAGCCATACTCAGTTGAAGGGTTGGACACCTGTAATGAGCTAGTCGAGGAGTGGAGAAACCAGTTGAGGACCTCATCTCAATCTCTTTGGTGGATGGAAACCAGAAGCACACAGTTCAGATTGAGTCGAGTTTGGATCAGGTAATAAAGGACTAGTTAACCTTTTTTTGTAAAAAATATGGATGTCTTTGCCTGAATGTCGACGAATATGCCAAGAATCGATCCCTCGGTAATGGTGCATCGATTGAATGTGAATCTGAATCACTGCCCCTTCAACCAAAAGAAGTGGAGTTTCATGCCCAAGCGACAGAAAATGATAGTCGAAGAGGTGGACAAGTTACTCCAGATAGGCTTTATCAAGGAAACAACTTATCCAGAGTAGATTGCGAATGTGGTTATGGTGAAGAAAGTGAATAGAAAATAGTGAATCTATATCGACTTCATCGATTTGAATAAAGTTTGTTCAAAGGACAGCTATCTCTTATCGAAGATTGATTAGTCGGTCGACACCACATCAAGCCATAAGCTCCTAACCTTCATGGATGCCTTCTCTGATTATAACCAAATCTGAATGGTGCCTGAAGATGAGAAGAAAATAGCTTTTATTATTGATCGAGATCTCTTTTATTGCAGGATCTATGACTTATCAATACCTTATAAATAAAGTCTTCAAGAATCAGATCGGATAAAATATGGAGGTGTACGTGGACGACACGCTCGTCAAAAGCAAGTTTGTAAGGATCCATATCGATGACCTCAGAGAAGCCTTCGCTATCCTACAGAAGTACAAGATGAAGCTAAATTCAGCTAAATATACCTTCGGAGTGACTTCAAGAAAATTCTTAAGCTTTATGATCTCTAGCTGAGAAATAGAGGTCAATCCGAAGAAATTAGAGCCGTGTAGGAGATGACTCCTTCAAGAATGATCAAAGAGGTACAACACCTCACACGAAGGATCGCCACTTTAAATCGGTTCGTCTTAAGATTGGCTGAACGATGCCTATCTTTCTTCTAAATTCTGAAGCAGCCAAAGAATTTCAGTGGACTGAAGAATGCCAGAAATCCTTTGTAGATCTCAAAGACTACCTTGGTTTCGCCCCGCTACTTGGCAAGCTTAGTCTTGATGAAGAGCTGTTCTTATACCTTATGATTTTGCCTGTCGCAATGTGTGCAGTGCTAGTCCAAGAATGGAACAATATTCAAAAATCGATCTATTACATCAGCCGAATCCTGAGAGATGCAAAGATCCAATATTCAAAGCTGGAGAAGTTGGCTTACACTCTCCTTATTGCGGCTCGAAAGCTCTAACCTTACTTCCAAGCTCACACCATCATTCTCCTAACGGATCAATTTATCAGCCAGATATGTTAGGACGAATCATGAAATGGGTGATTAAGCTTTTTGAGTTTGACATTCACTTCCGACCTCAATCATCTATTAAAGCTCAAATCTTAACTAACTTCATGGCCGAATGTACCATCCCGGATGAGCCAACTGAGCAACAAGAAGCCGAGCCCCATGTGCCGACAAACGAAGGCCCTTCAGAAGCTAATACTGGTTCCTAGGTGAAGTACGTGGATGGCTCATCTAACTCCATAGGATCCGAAGTAGGACTAATCCTCTCAGATCCAAAGGAGACAGTAGTTGAGTATACCTTGCGCTTCAAATTTTTCACAAGCCGAATATGAAGCCTTGGCCGCAAAGCTCCGAATAATCAACAAATTGGGATACAAGATCTGAAGGCCTGCAATGACTCCCAACTGGTCATCGAACACATTCAGGGCAACTATGAGATCCGCAGGGAGCATATAGTAAAATATCTTCAAAAGATCAGAGATCTGACGTCCACATTTAACAAATTCAAAATCCAATAGATACTCAGGTTGGAGAATTCTCGGGCTGACTTATTGTCTAAGATGGCAACATCAGTGCCATCCGAATTACCTAAAAGGGTTTTCTTCGAAGTAATGGGCAAATCAAGCATCGAGGGGCCAATGATCGTGATGCAAATGAATAAGGAACCCTCTTAGATTGATCTATTAGTTAATTATCTTAAAGACGGAATGCTACCTGCGGACTTGAAGGAGGCTCGAAAGATAAAATATCAATCGCCCAGATATCTCTTTCATGAAGAAAAGTTGCACAAGAAGTCCTATTCACTGTCTCTTCTCAAATACCTATTGTTGTAGATCTGTCCCTCGGCCTCAGCCCCAACAACCTCACCATCACCGACCTAGTCATAACCGAGCTATTAGAGATGGATATCAGCTTCACAAGACAGGATCTTGCTCTTGACGATCAATAGATCGTCTCAGATGACCTATAGGTCATCCGTTACGACCAACTTGATCAGTTATAGTCGAGCTTTGCAGAATTAACTTTTCAAACTGAGAAAGTCTAGATAAGAAAGAACTCCTTTTGTGATCTAATCTCCCGTAAAAGAAAAATCTTTCTCTGAGTCTATCTCTATGATAAATCTGAGATCTATTAGGACTCCGAGATAGGTACGACTCAAACTTCTCTCTTATAAATTAAAGGCTTCAAGATCCTCTAAGGTACATAATCAATCAACTCCTAACTCTCTCCTCTCATCGTTCTTCATCTCCTGACTTGAGCGTCGGAGGGTCTACATCAGAGTCACCTCTCCCAATGTGGACTTATTTTACAGGTGCTCAGATGAAGCTCCTACGGCAAATTCACCTCGGCCACATCCACTTCAACATCTGACCTCAAGCGAAGAGATTGGCAGCAACATTTGGCATTAGAGGAAGGGACTCTTCGACTAGTCTCGAGTTCTTATTTCAAGGCTAGTCCTGAGATCCTATTTCGAGAGAAGAAAGAGTTTATCATCGATCATTAATCGCCATAAGGACATGTAGAGAAGCATCAAATGCCTCACAGCGCACAAATGGTCGGCAGGCCAACAATGCCGGGCCAACCAATGCTTCACCACCGCCGCCACCAGTGAATCCCCCAGCGGCACCAGTCGCACTGGCAGCACCACGACACCAACGGTACCAACTATCTCCTATGACCAATACAATAGTCTTGTCCAACAGGTGCAGGCACTTTCAGCTATGGTGAGGGAGATGCAATAAAATACGGAGTCACCCCCTGCCGCAGAAGACCCACAGCTCGTTAAAGAAAGGTTTGCGAATTACCTTCCACGTAGCCCAAGGGTGGAAGCTAGTCACCACAACTGACCACCAAGTCCACCTCATCGCCACACTAGGAGATCCTCCACTCCTATTTCTAAAAAGATTCAACACCAGGTCATGCTTCCCTCAGCCTCGACGAACTTGGGATAATGAGATGGAAAAGAAGCTCAGGGAGATGCAACAGTAGCTAGATGCACTTTGGACTCCAAAACATCCAGAGGATGACTTAGGGTTCAATGTTAATCTGCCCTTCACTCAGAGGATAATGGATGAACCTCTTCCACCCCGATTCAACATGCCTCAGATGGAGACCTCTGATGGAACAATCGATCTGATTGATCATTTAGAAAATTTTTGAATTTTGATACTTCTTCAGAAAGCTAGCGATGCAACTCTTTGTCAAGCATTCTCTTCTACTTTGAGAAAAGCAGATCGTCACTGGTACTCCAATCTGTAGTCAGACTTTGTGAATTCTTTCCACCAATTCAGCCGACTTTTTGTTGCGCACTTCGTCAGCAGTCGACAACAACGATAAAATTTGGACTTTCTCATTAGCATGTAGTAGAGAGAACGAATTTCTACAGGATTATATAAGCCAGTTTAATGCTGTGATCTTGGAAGTGTAGAACATGGATCAATCCATAGCTATGACTGCATTCAAGATCGGGCTCTAGTAGAATGATCTTCTTTATTCCCTCAATTTGAACTATCCAAAGGATTTTTCTGAAATGTTGGAGTGAGCTGAGAATTATACTCAAGCCAATGAAGCTTAGGATTAGTAAGGGGAGAATCTTGGCCGAGTATCACACCAGAATTCTGGCTATGAGAAGAAGAAAGATTCTCGATGAGTCCAGCACCGACGCCCAAAACCTAAGCCTCGCCATTTTCGGACCCTCGGAATAACCGACCTAGATCTCCTGCACCACCTTATCGATCCAGATCTTCCTCATGAAGGTTTCACTACTTTACTCCTCTCAATACTCCCCGAGTTCGTATCCTTATAAAATAAAGCATCAAGAAGAGCTCCCGCAGTCAAGAAAGATGATCACCCCGGCATGCAAAAGAGATCCGAACAAATACTGCAGATACCATTGTGACCACGGGCATGACACAGAGGATTGTTGATAGCTTAGGGAGGAGATCGAAGCATTGATTCGACAAGGATGCTTGTGTCGGGATGTTGATGAATGCCAGATCCTAAGAAATCTACTTGAAGAACCTCCCTGACAGGAGAATCCCCACAGAGACCAATCAGTTGCAGGGGAGATTCATATGATCTCTAGGGGGCATCTCAGCCAACGTGCTTCAAGTCCAAGCCGAGCTAAAAATAATGAGGTGAAGAACAAAAGGTCGGCAACGAAGTCACTTTCTCGGATGCCAACCTTAATGGAATAAAATATCTCCATGATGATCCTGTTGTTGTTTTTTAAATATTGCCAATTATGATGTACATCAGATCTTAGTCGATAATAAAAATTCAGTTATGTCTTGTTTATGATGCTTTTGTTCGTATAAAACGTAGATTCTGAGTTGTTGATGAAAAGGATTATTTCTCTAATTGGATTCTTGAGTACTACGATCCCAATAGAAGGAACAATCTCTTTGGCCATCATTGTCGGACGAGCTTCAAAAGTAGTTGTACAAATAAACTATTTTGTTGTAAAAAACCCGTCCGTGTACAATGCTATATTAGGTTGGTCTGGGCTCAATGCACTTCGAGCTGTAGTATCGATCTATCATTTGATGATAAAATTTCCTACCCTAGAAGGAGTTGGTGAGCTCCAGAGAAATCAATGACTTTCAAAGGAATGTTATATGGCGACCTTACGAGGAGCTGCACCTGTAGATCAGTTAGCGAATGAGTTAGATATATGAGATGAAAAATTCAAGAAAAGGGGACAACCTGCGGAAGACTTGATAGCAGTACCAATTGGTGAAGACCCAAATAAAGTGGTGCAGGTCAGCTCAAATTTATGTGAGGAAGATCGTCAGCACCTTATTTCTTTCTTGTAAGCTAATGCTAACATATTCGCTTGGTCGACTTCAGATTTGCCAAGTATAGATCCAGAGATTATGGTATATCGACTTAATGTGGACCCAAAGTATCATCCGATCAGACAAAAAAGTATTCTTTTGCTCCTGATCGACAGAAAGCTATTCGAGAAGAGGTGGATAAACTTTTGAAAGTCAGATTCATATGAGAAGTATGTTATCCGAAATGGCTGGCCAATATCGTCCTCATCCCAAAACCCAATGGAAGATGACGTGCTTGCATCACTACACCAACGTCAACAAGGCGTGTCTAAAGGACAGCTATCCTCTACCTCGCATTGATCAGTTGGTGGATGCGACCTCAGAATATCAACTGCTATCATTTATGGATACCTCCATCGGATATAACCAAATTCAGATGGCCCCTAAGGAAGAGGAAAAAACTTCTTTATCACTAACCAAGGCCTTTTTGCTACAGGGTCATGCCATTTGGCCTTAAGAATATCGGAGGGACCTACCAGCGGCTCATCAATAAGATCTTAAAAAATAGATCGGCAAAAATATGAAAGTGTATGTCAATAATATGCTGGTCAAAAGTCAAGCTGTCGAGCATCATATTACCGACCTTGAAGAATCCTTCACAACCTCACGATGATTTTGAATGAAGCTTAACCCCAATAAATGCTCATTTGGGGTCATCGCAGGTTAATTTCCCGACTTTATGATGTCACAATAGGGAATCGAGGTGAATTCAGAGAAGATTCAAGCTCTTCAAAAATAAATCATTGAGGATAATTAAAGAAATACAGTGTCTAATTGGGAGGATTGTAGCCCTGAATAGGCTCTTATCAAGATCGGTCGAGAGAAGTCTTCCTTCTTTAAAGCCCTTAAGCAAGCAAAGAACTTTCAATGGACAGAGAACTGTCCGACTGCATTTGATGATCAAAAAAAGTACCTCACGTCACCTCCTCTCCTTAGCAAGCTTGAACTTGGAGAAATATTATACTTGCATCTTTCCGTTTCTCCCTCCGCGATCAGTTATGTCCTTGTCCGTCAAGAAGCGAAGGTGCAAAAGCTGATCCACTATGTCAGTCAAGTTTTCATGATGCCGAGATTAGGTACATGAAGCTTGAAAAAGTGGCCTATGCTCTCGTGATCTCATCTAAAAAGTTACAGCCATACTTCAAGCTCATACTATAGCTGTCCTCACTGATCAACCCATCAGATTGATACTTCATCGGTCGAAAATATCAGGACGATTAGCCAAATGGGCTATTGAGCTGAGTGAATTCGACATCAACTATCTATCTCGACCATCCATTAAAGCTTAGGCATTGACTGATTTCATCTTAGAATGCCTATCCCAGATGAGGAGAAGAATGCTGAGGAAGCTAGATCAACAACCGACGAATGTTGGATTCTTCATATAGATGGTTCTTTGAACACCACAGGTTCAAAAGCTGAGCTGATGCTAACCAGTCCAAATGGGGTGGTCGCAGAACACACCTTGTGCTTTGAATTTTTCATCTCTAATAACAAAGCTAAATATGAAGCACTAGTAATCGGGTTGAAAATGGCAAAAGATCTATAAGTGAAGCACCTCAGAGTTTATAGTGACTTTCAACTTATCGTCGGTCAAGTGCATGGAGAATATGAAGTTAGAAAATCGAACATGATGAAGTATTTACAGAAAGTCAAAGATCTTACCTCCAGCTTTACTACAATGAACATCATATAGATACCGAGGGTAGAAAACAAGCGAGCTGATCTACTTTCAAAGTTAGCAATAGTGGATGCAGCCGACCTAAAAAGAACCTCATATCTAAAAACTCTGGAAAAGTCGAGCATTGAAGAGCCTGAAGTAATGCAAACAGACCCTAAGCCGAGCTGGATTGATCCCATTTTATGCTATTTACAGCATGGAACATTGCCTACCGATCGGAATGAGGCAAAAAAGTTGAAATATCTTGCCATACAGTATCTCGTCTGTAATGGAAGGTTATATAAAAGATCTCTTACTCTGTCCTTGCTCCGTTGTCTCCACCCTTCGGAAGCAGAGTATGCTCTATGAAAAGTTCATGAGGAAATTTACGGCAATCACCTAGGGGGTAAGGCTCTTGCTCATAAGGTACTACGACAAGGATATTTTTGACCAACCATGTAGAAGGATGCCGCCGACATGGTAAACAAGTGCGACCAGTGCCAAAGGACCTCAAACATTCAGTGCCGACCTTCAACACCTTTGGCACCGATCACAACCCCGTGACCCTTCACACATTAGGGAATAGATATTCTTGGGCCATTCCCGATGGCGGTGGTGCAAAAAAATTTTTGCTCATCACGATCGACTATTTTATCAAGTGGATAGAGGCAGAACCATTGGCAACCATCACCTCAGCAAAGATTTGTGATTTTATGTGGAAGTCAATCATCTCTCATTTTGGATTATCAAGAGCAATTATCACTGATAACGGATGATAGTTTGACAATCCGAAGTTCAAAAGATTCTATAATGGATTGGGTATCAACCATCGACTGACCTCTGTGGCTCATCCTCAGAGTAAGGGTGAAGCCGAGGTGACGAACAGAACCTTACTACAAGAGTTGAAAGCTCGACTTAGCTAGGTAAAGGATTGTAGGTCGAAAAGCTATACCATGTGCTCTCGACATACCGAACAACTCAACGGCTTCTAACAGAAAAACACCCTTCATGTTAGCCTTCGGCACTGAAGCTGTTATACCATTGGAGATCGGCCTGCCGACCTTGCACGTGGAAGAATTTGAGGCAGACAGCAACTCCTTTGGCATAAGAGCAAACCTGGACTTGCTAGAGGAAACCCAAGAATGAGTGCGGATGCAGGTGGCTAATTATCAATAAAGAGTGGCTCGGTATTACAACTCTCAGGTTAAAAGAAAGTCTTTCTTGATAGGGCAACTAGTTCTTCATCGAGCTGAGGTCTCTCATCCAACCGAACGATGAAAGCTTGCATCGAATTAGGAAGGCCCTTACTGCATCATCGAGATAGTCCGATCAAGAGTTTATCAACTCAACCAACTGGATGAAACACCGATCGTCAAGATCTAGAACGCTGACAACCTACATATCTACCACCCTAAACTGTAATTTTATTATTATTGAATTGAATACTAAATTATTCTTTTCATGGTATTAAACTATATGCGCTGTCAAGAAATATGTACCTCATCCATAGATGGGGTATGAGCTGTATTTTTACGTCTCATGTAGATATCGACGACCATACACATAGTCCTCGACTACGATCGAGGAATGAAATGTGTCTTCATGATGATCGCCAAAACATGCGATCATCAGCTGCAGTCGAGAAGCAGAATATGTTCTCCATCAAACTATCAAACATGCGGTCCTCGATTATGGTCGAAGAATGGAATGTGTCTTCATGATGATCTTCAAATATGTGATCCTCGATTACGACCGAAGAGCAGAACTTGTTCTCTATCAAACTGCCAAACATGCAGTCCTCGACTACGACTGAGGAATGGAACATGTCTCCATGATGATCTCCAAACATGCGATCTTCGACTACGATCGAGGAGTGAAATATGTTCTCCATCAAACTGCCAAACACACAGTCCTCAACTACGGCCAAGGAATGGAATGTGTCTCCATGACAATCTCCAAAACATGCGATCCTCGGCTATGATCGAGGAGTGGAACATGTTCTCCATCAAACTGCCAAACACGTGGTCCCTGGCTATGGTCGAGGAACAAAATGTGTCTCCATGATGATTTTCAAAATATGCGATCCTCGGCTATGGTCGAGGAGCGAAATATGTTCTCCATCAAATTGCCAAACATACGGTCTTCGACTACGATCGAGGAACGAAATATATTCCCATGAGGATCTCCAAACACATGATCCTTGGCTACGGTCGAGAGACAGAATGAGCTCTCTAACCAACTCTCCAAACACTTGATCCTCGACTATAATCGAGAAACTTCATCAGATCGCACGTATAATCCTCGTCTATGGCTGAGGAATAGAATAAATCCCTATGACACTTCATAATCTTATCATATCGAGCTGCATCAATTATCACCTATTGAGTTTTATTCTTCATCATTAGAAAATGGCCTACGATTAATAAGCATAATATTAAGGAATTTGATGAAGAATAAGCTCGACAACTGATCAAGTAAAGAGAACGTTCTCATTAAGAAAAGCTTTTACAGGTAAAAATTGGCTTGTTACAAAATAGCTCGGTCACAATCGAGGTTAAAAAAAAATCAATCGAATGAGCTCGAACATGACTAAGCCAAGATACAAAACCATGAAAGCAAAAAAACTTTAAGTCTGGCAGGCAGGCGGATCCTCAATGTCGGCCCGATCAGGGAGAACAATAACAACAGGTGGAGCAGGGACCGCTGCCTCGGCTGTCTTATCTTCCCATTCCGGGCTAAAGAGATTTTCAACCCGCAGTTCTTCATCTTCGCCCGCACTGACCTCTTCCTCGTTGTTCGACTCTAGCAGGCTGAGATTAAAGTTTGAGGTTATCTTTTTGATCTTCTCTTTGATAACGGCGATTCTCTTCTCGAATGAGGCTATACCAAAGTCTGCCTTGATGTTGCAGAACTCTTTCGAGGATTTGAAGGCCTCAATCGTGGTGGCTTTGGCAGCCTTCAGCTCATCCTCGTGCTTCTTTTTCTCGATCGCAAATCGAGCATAAAAGTTAGCCCGAGCTTTCGAAAGCTCAGACTCCTATCGCCTAACCTCCTTCTCCAGTAACTTGACCTTTTCCTCGACCTTAAGCTTGGCAAGATGGGCATCATCCACCCTCCTACTGGCCTGGCCGGCCTTCTCCTCGGTTTCCTTTGAATCTGTCGAGTTTTGTGTATCGCCTTGGTGTAGTAGTCCACGTGATGGGTGAGCTAAAAAAATCAATATTAAATACTGAAATTCATCATCATCGAGCAATTTGAAGAAGATCGTCGCTTATCCAGATTAGAGAGTCATATGCATCATGCATATGAAAGGCACCTCCTTCAGTGTTGAACCTCCTTCAGTGTTGAAGGATTTGATGTCAGTCGAAAGAAGGATTGATTGAATCATAGATCGAGCAACTCGAAAATTGTTGATCACCGACCTGGTATCCTAAGCTCTAGTGCCCGAGGAGGCTCCGACTGGAACAGAAGGTCCAGCCTGTATGTCAGTTAGATGCAAAGACATTTTCATGAAAATTTTGGCCTGCTAGAACTCCTTGGCGATGAGGATGCAGAGGGCCGGGGGGTAGGTTCCCCTGGAGCAGTAGATTGGAGATAACCTCCCTTGCGGAGGCCACTGACTCCCGCCTTGGGGTTCTGCTTGGTCTTGAGGAACCTCCAATAGCAGCAGGCTGGGCAAGATTAATCTTGATGCGGCCGCGCTTTGAAGCTTGGGCTGCACTTGCCTTCTTCCTCTTCATGGCTCGATTAAGAGCCTCAAAATCTCTAGGATCCATTTCTGCATGGCATATGAGGTTAGTTGAAATAAAATACTATTAAAATAATAAAATGTACCAAACAGCAACTCACTTTTTGGATTGACTAGACTTAATCCAGTCCTGAACAAAGTATCCTCGATGAGAAATTCAGCTAATGGAGGAGGGTTTGACTGAAGATCTACTTTAATGTCTTCTCCTCGGCTTCAGTTAAGATTGGAGCTTTGACTGTCAACTTATGTGGTCTACCCTATGACATATTGAAGTCCCAAAGATGCTCGATGAAGACAAAAAAAATGCTCCTTCCAGTTATGTACTGAGGTAGGAGCTCGAAAGAGATGACGTCCCTACCAAGAAAAAATATACCACCACCCGTTCTCTGTGGGATGCTTCTTGAAAATGAAGCAGGCCCGAAAAAGATGGGTGGTCGGCTCGACCCCGAGGAAGATGCAATAGGCAAAGAAGCTATGATTTAGCACCATGAGTTCGGTGCAATACTACAAAACTTATTTTATATAATTTAAGAACTTCCACTATGAGGTAGTGGAAAGGTAGCCGAACTCTAACCTTTAAGGCTTCCTCGTACATACCAACTTGGCTCGAAGGAGGAAGAGCTATTTTTCACCCGGGAGGGCCACCTTTAGCCTAAACTCGACAGGAATCTGATATTTTACTCTAAAGATTTTTAAGTCCTCAGAGGTAAGGACAGAGTCAGCCCTGTATGGATCAAAGTTTGAAACCTCAGATCTACCCAAGGAGCAAGCAGCATCGAGTTCAGGATCTACATCCTTGACATTATCCCCTGAGCTCCACGTCACCAGAGCACCCCTCTTAGTGTCATCTCTTGAGCTTCATATCTCAAGACTCGGACTCCTAGGGCCATCACTCGAATTTCAGGTGTCAGTAGACAAGCTAGACTCACTCATGATCAAAGACAGAGGGACTGACCTAAAAGTGAAGTGGCTGAGCAAATGAGGGACAAAGAAGACCAACTAGGTCGACTTTGCTCGAGCAAATCTGCAGAATTGCCAAAGTGCCGGAGTTCCCCCTCCGAATAGTAGAAATAGTAAAAAAGGAGAGTTACTGTGGTTCTATTTATAGAACTCCAGAACAGCTCCGATCTACTGATGATTTACCTCCTCCATCTAATGTTTGACAAATGTCACCTGGTGATTGGTCAAAGCATGGCTCCCATAGATCTGAGAAACTGACGCTTCAGATTTAGAGACGGTTTGCTTCAGTCGTTCGATTCCAAACACGTGTCCTCCATGAGCAGTTCGATCTTCTTATATCTCGACCTCAGTCAAGTACTCTCTTCGACCAACCTATTAGCAGCTTGACCTCGAGAGTGGGGGCCATCATCTATTGTAGACCTATACCTTGATCTCAGCCCCAACAACCTCGCCATCATCGATCTAGTCATAGTCGAGCTATCGAAGATGGATATCAGCTTCATAGGACAAGGTCTTACTCTTGACGACTAATAGATCATCCCAGATGACCTACAGGTCATCTGTTATAACCAACTTGTTTGGCCATAGCCGAGCTATGCAGAACTGACCTTCCAAACTGAAAAAGTTCAGATAAAGAAGAACTCCTTTTGTGATCCAATCTCTCATAAAAGAAAGTCTTTCTTAGAATCTATCTCTGTGATAAATCTAGGATCTGTCAGGACTCTGAGATGAATACGACTCAAACTCTTTTCTATAAATTAAAAGCTCCAGGATCCTCCAAGGTACATAATTAATCAACTCCTAACTCTCTCCTCTCATCGTTCTCCATCTCCTAACTTGAACGTTGAAGGGTCTATATCGGAGTCACCCCAGCCAATGTGAACTTGTTTGCAGGTGCTCGGGTGAAGCCCCAACGGTGGATTCACCTCGACCACATCCACTTCGATGTCCAACCTTAGGGAGAAGATTGGTAGCAACACCTATGATCATTCGAAGCCAACTACGTACTTAGAGAGATGCATGAAGGCATTTATGAGAGTCACATCGAGAAGAGAACACTAGCCTACAAGCTCCTTCAGTAGGGCTACTATTAGCTATCTATGCAAAGGGACTCCAAGAACTATATTACGCAGTGTGATAAGTGCCAAAGGAATTTGATCATACAATGACTACCCGTAGTACTTATCACCCCTATTTGCGCATCCTAGCCCTTCGCACAATGGAGAATGGATATTCTTGACCCCTTTCCACTAGCCCCAGGTCAGTGAAAGTTCCTGCTTGTCACTGTAGACTACTTCATCAAATGAGTAAAGACCGAACCACTGGCCCGCATTGTTAGATGTGTGTCCTAGAAGTCAATCTTGACTGACACATATCTTTTTTCTAGGGCATGTTTTGTACTTGATGGACAGTCTTTATAACCAATCATGTCATATGTGTCTATGATTTGTCTTAAAAATTAATAAAGATAATTTTGTATATTCTCAAGGTGTTGAAAATTTGAAATATACATCATTAGTAGTTAATTTTTAAATACTTTCGATTGAAAGATCGTCACGGAGAACAGTGATCAATCTATTCGAGATCAGTACACGGATCACCTCCTTTTAGGGCAGATGAGTCTCGAATTTATGGTGTAGAGACATTAGGGTGAGAGTGCAGGTGGTTGTTAAAGAACAACTTACACTGAGCGTGACCAACATGAAAAATTACTTAGATGTCTACTCACTCGTCAGTGGTCTTCTCGATGCTATAGTGGTGTAACTAATTCTTTGACCTGTGGTGTGTTGGCTATTCACAGCGAGACTATTTAGTTTGACTGCACGTTCTTTTGATCCCTAGCCATTCAGATCCTTATTGTGTATGTTGGCTATTATAGATTCAGATTCGTTGTTTGGAGTAGGATGTACTTAGATAGAATCTATCGTCATTGGTAGAAAAGGAGAAGTCATATACGATTCGTAAAACTGAGTTCAGAAAATCTCTGACCAGAGTAAGTGTAAATACTGAAAAAAAATTTTCACGAGATTCACAGATGAACTCGAGTCGAGCCAATCTAGTATATGACTGATGATGGGATTTAACGAGTTCTTCATAACCTCTATCAAATCGAAACTCACGATAGAGAGATTGTATCACACGATAACTACACCTAAGAGTTCATTTTTTCTGTTCTGCTGGATTGCCACTACATGCTGCGAGACATTACTAGTGGATCGTGAGAACTCATTAAGATCATTTTCGGATCAACAATCTTGGTTGAGATGAGTTAGAATCGTTTTAGCTCATCGAAAAAATTTCGATGATACTATGATAGAGATCACGATATGTCTCATTTCCATACAGAATAGAATCTGAGGGATCATACACAAAAAGAGCATGACTTGATCAACGACTTAGATTATATTTGAATTATCAATCGGATTGATAGTTTGAATTTTAGAAACTGTTAATTTGTAATCGTTACAGTTTAGGCAGCTGCTAATTGTTAACATAGGGATTTAATTATAATATTATAATATTTTTAGGCTGATTAAATTATGAATTAAATTTTAATTAATTTAAATTAAATTAAATTTAATTAAACTTAATTTAATTTAATACTAATTGGATTCAATTATCCAAATCAGATTTAAATTTCAAGCTTGATTGGATCAAGCTTGATAGCCTTTCGAATTCGGCTCATTTCGGATTTGATTTGAACCTAATTGGGACCTTATTTGAACTAGTAGAACCATGACTCAGAGAGTGTAGCAGTTTTCTAACAGTGATATCGAGTCAGAATGTGATACGAACATAAAAATCTCTCAGAACTAAAATCTGATTTATAAAAATCAGATCTGAAGGTTAGTTTGATGATCTACTCATTCTAAAATAAGTTATCCTGGCATAATCCTATTATACTGAACGGCTGTCCTAGAACGATGTAGAACATCGATTAAGATTAGATCTGAATTTTCTACATGCAGTAATATGATTACAGGATTATTTTGGATCTAAAATTATTCAAATCTGAAATAAATCATGAATTATTCAGATCTGAAATTAGTTTTAGATCTAAATATATCAATTAGAGTTTAATTTGGATCTAGTATGATTGCTGAAATTTTTCTTATATGCATAAATTCATAGTTATTGTTTATATGTTAGACATATGAAAGATAATTAAATCTGATTTTAATTGATTACATATGCGATATATTTGATTAAATTTTTAGTAACTCAGTAATTGAATTGGGATAGTCACCATGACCGTTCGGTCATAAGATGATGAAGGGATTAAAATTCCTCTCATGCCCATTCGATGGGTTCTCTCTTATGACATGTAGGGGTGCCGACTGTGATGTTTTCCATGAAGATGAATAGTGAACAAAAATTTGTATATGATACATATTTTAGATTTAAATCAGATTATGCATGTATTTTTATATGTTTTAGATCGCTAAAATATTATATTTGATATATTGTTTGACACACAATTTAAAATTTAATTTCAGCAAAATCTTAGATCCAAACCCTAAGCTCTGTTTGTATGAAATCATGAAACTGTGACTGGTATGCCTATGGAGTCGACTCGAGTTGTTAAGGTAAGTTGACTCATTTTTGTTGGAGTCAACTCAAGACCCTAGTAGGTCAGCTCATTTGCTGATGAGCCGACTCAATTGTGTAGGTTAGGTCTATAGGTTTCTATTTGTCTCAGTGTGTGCCGACTCACTGTAACAAGTTGATTCGTGTATCAGGTGAATCGACTCGATTCTACAGACAATCATATTATATGAGATACAATATAAATAGTTTAGATTAAAAAATATTTGAGATCTAAATTTAAATCCATATACATAATGTACTTAATTGAGAATTAAGATTTGAAATTATAAGATCTAAAATTATGAATTTAAGATCTAAATTTTAATGCATAAAATATGAGATTCGGGTATGGATTGAACAAATTAGGTTTAGAGACTAAACTATAACTAGGATCATTAATTAGATCAGGTTAGAATCTTTTTCGATTTTGAGTAGTTGATTGAACCTAATCAAGAGTTGGTTGGGATTAGGTCAAAGAGGTTCAAAATTGAATTTAGTTGTAGTTGGTCAAATTAATTCATATTTGATGTGAATTGATTATATCAAGACCAAATTTGGCTTAGCGGTTCGAGCTCGGGTCTATAGGTTAACCTAATTGATTCTAATCAATCAATTTGGTGTCTAAGGCAAATATTAGATGGTGATTATTTAATTAGTTTCATTGTCTGATCTGACCAATTCGTTGGTGTCTAAAGAAAGCAACGAGGAGACCCCCACTCATCTTCACTTACCTAACCTTCTTGGGAGATTATATTTTATATTAGGTTACTTGTTGATCCGAGTTCACCCATGCCGACTAAATTGGTCAAACATGAAATGTGCTGATCCAAACCAGATTAGTCATTACATCAGATGTATGTGACTAATTGAAAGAGATCTGAACCTAAATCTTCTTACTAAATATTAAGTCTGCTGGTCTTCCACCATTGTAGAGATACGAGTGTCTTTTCTGACGTTGATCGTTCTCGATTGGTTACAGTGATTCGATTGCATCAGAAAGGCACAACCACTCTATTGGCATTAGATGCCCCAAGGTAAAGATGGGGTTGGATCCAATAACTGTTAGGTGAGGGATCCAATGACGGCTTTGCATTCAATAGTGAATGGTGGGTCGGACTTAACTAAGAAATGTGCCAATAACTGTTAGATGAGGCCACAGGACTTAGAGACCAAGTCGCTGCAACATACTTGAAGAAGCATCTAGACAAAGAGTTATCCACGCATTGGTATATGTGTCATCAATAATTGTTAGGTGATATACCGTACATCGATGGGATCGCAGCACCACTAGAACCACTTAGCGCGTAAGGGTTTTGTTTTTCCACCCGAGGAGTGTGAGAGACTCGAAAAATTAGTGGGAGCTTTTGTTTGTTTTTAAAATCTCTAAAATAAACTATTACAAGTACAATCATCTAATTAAAATTTTACTCTTTATGATCAATTCTTTAGCTTCCAACTCTCTAGCTCGAGTCTTAGATATCAACCACTTAACCGAAATAAATTACAGATTTTGGCTTATAGTTCTTAGCTTTTAGAAATTAAATCATGTTCTTGATCAGGTTAACCTAATGTCATCAGCTTGTTCAATCCATGGTCAACGAGCTATACTTGACAAATGGTTGGACATTGACAATTAGGTTAGGTGCTATAAATTAGATTTCATAGTTGATAAAATTCAATATATGCATAAGGACATGTAGACTGTCAATGACATACTGATTCATCTACAATAGTTATGAGATGATCAGAGTCACACAGTGCATGAGATGCTTGATGGACAATTGGTCCATGATCGATGATCAAGGATATTGAAGAGCTTGAAAAGCTCGACATGATCATGCATAAAAAATTATTAATAAATTTGATCCTACAATCTCTGACTCATACGAATAGTTTATGAAACTATTATATGAATAAATATTATAGCACCTTAACTGAATTGGTTAACATGCTGGTAACCAAGGACCTTGAAAAGTTTAGAGGTACATAATTGGAGAACCTAAAGAAATAATGACATACCTTTGGAAGGTATGTCGAATTGCTCAAAATTAATCTTACGATTTTCTCTTTTTTATTAGACTCTAATGCATATTACGCACTTTAATATAAGATCTAAGAAGAAAGTAGACTGAAGAAAGATAAAGTGACTCTTTTGAGTCGGCACTGGTGCAAAAGTTGCACTGAGGCTGTAGGCACCTAACTTCGGTGATTATCGTTTGGATTTAGTTTTTGATCATTTGCATGGTGATGCATTTGTGAACTTATTTGAGCAAATAGTAAATGTTATTACATCTGAGAGATCCAGAACCAAATAACCTAAAGTATATAGATGGTTTCTTTGGCTAGGTCATGTATGAGAAGAAATGATTTACCGACTGGAGAAAATAAATTTTTGGGCTCATTGACTATTAAGTCATATCTAGTCTGTGAATCATCTCTTTGAGGATTAATGACCAAGCTGTCTTTTATGGGTTAAAGGAAAAGATCACTGAGATACTTATCCTAGTACACATACGATGTGCATGGCCCATTTGATGAGCCAAACTAGGAGGTTATCACTACTTCATCACCTTTACCGATGAACTGTCATGGTATAGGTATGTATGTGAGATACAAATCTGAAAGACTTTGAAAGGTTCAAAGAATTCATATGTAAAGTAGAAAGGATAAATCAAAAATTTTAAAGGTACTTCGATTAGATTGAGGACGAAATACCAAATAAAAATTATCGATTATCTAAAGAGAATGACATAGTTCATGATGAAATTCTCTTATACACCTCAGCTCAACGATGTATATGTGAGGAGCAATAGTTCTATATGAGATATGGTATGGTCCATCATGAATATCACTAATTTAACTATTATTTTTTTAGAATAAGATTAATTTTAAATTTAAATTAGATTTCTTAAAGTTGGTTTCACCACACCATATGAGATATGATATGGTGGACAAGTTAGAGGATGATCTTTGAGAGCTCGTTTATGGGGTATCCCAAAAAAATTTTGGGATATCACTTTCTTTTTTTAGTGGTTCATAATGTGATTGTGAGCAATCATACTATTTCTTTAAAACAGTGGGAGGATTAACTCAAAGAGAAAATCTCTAAAGAACAATGAGTCGCAGAATCTATACAATCTATTTAAGATGAGCTAGTATATGTAGTACCTCCTCCATTTTATAGATCTAGTAGGATCTCCCATCCTTTAGAAAGATACTTGGTATTCTTATAAAAGATTTAGAAAAATATTTCTCAAGAGAGATTGGGAACATAGGGATGATCCCAAAACCTATAACGACGTGATATGAGAAATCATATAGTTATATGAAGGTCAGTGGAGGAT
>KE504772.1:1130614-1148197 GCA_000441515.1 Elaeis oleifera | reverse complement strand
CATGCGATTAATGAGGTAACATGCAGTGAGAACAGCATCTGTCCAAAAACATTGTGAAATATTCTGATGAAGAAGCAAAGTCCGGACAGTTTCAATGAGATGTCGGTTTTTACGCTCGGCTACCCCATTTTGTTGAGGTGTATGTGGACATGATGATTGATGAATAATTTCTTGTTGAGATATAAAACTAGAGAAGGGGTAGAAAAGTATTCACGGGCATTATCGCTACACAAAATATGGATAGAAACATTAAATTGATTTTAATTTCAGCATAAAAGGATTGAAAATGAGAAAACAACTCGGAATGAGTTTTCATCATAAATAACTAAGTGTATCTAGAATAGTCATCAATGAAGGTAACAAAGTACTGAAAACCTAAAGTGGAACAAATGCGGCTAGGATCACAAACATTAGTATGAACTAACTTAAGAGGGGACGTAGCTCGATGATTGATGCGCTTGGGAAACGAACCACGGGTTTGTTTGCCAAGCTGACAAGACTTATACTCTAAAGACGATAAAGTAGAGAAATCAGGAACCATCTTCTGAAACTTCAAAGGACTGGGGTGATCAAAGCGACTGTAGATAATAGAAGAAAATCTATCGAGAGATAGGCTTGTGGAAATGGAGGGGAAGTATTGAGATGGTAAAGTCCTGCTACTCATGCCCTGTACCAATCGTCCGTCCTGTATTCCGATTTTGCAAGATGACAGATTATCAACAAAGATAATAAAATAATTTAAGGATCGGATTAATTTGCTAATGGAAATAAGATTGAAAGGACATTCAGGAACATAAAGGACAGAATGTAAAGGAAGAGAGGAAGGGTTGGGCCTGGCCAATACCTTTGGCAGTAGTTTTAGAGCCATTAGCTAAAGTGATATTAGGAAGGGAAGGAGAAGTAACAAAATGAGAGAAAAAATGTTGGTTACCAGACATATCATCAGTCGCTCCGGAGTTTAGAATCCAAGAGCCAAGAGAAGACTGTGAGGAAAGCAGTAGAGTTACCAGTCTGGGCGACCGAAGCAGTGGAAGATTGGGTGGTAGCCTAATATTGAAGATACTTCTCATAATCTGCCCTAGTCAAGGTGATAGAGAAAGATGACTAGCCGATAGAGGAAGTA
The DNA here is from genome assembly GCA_000441515.1 of Elaeis oleifera. Lineage (NCBI taxonomy): Eukaryota > Viridiplantae > Streptophyta > Magnoliopsida > Arecales > Arecaceae > Elaeis > Elaeis oleifera. The sequence goes on along the minus strand of KE504772.1, from coordinate 1,147,074 downwards.
GGAACAGGAGGTGGATTAGTAGTAGTTTGGGCAACATTAGTAGTTCGAAGACGGCCGTGGAGGTCATAACAGTGGTCTTGGGTGTGGCCAAATTTGTGACCGTAAGTACACTGTGGACGCTGGCCTTTGATGCGGGCACCACCTCGTCCACCACCTCGGCTCTCGCGGCTGGAAGATTGGGAGGCCAAGATAGAAGAGTCAACCATGGAAGGAGATAGTTGGAGGAGATTGAACACGGAGCAAACGAGCAAAGACATCCTCCAAGGTCGGAATAGTGGCACTGGCAAAGAGTTGATCATAGATAGGTTCAAGCTCAGAAGAAAGGCCAAGAAGAGCCAAAACCAAGAATAACCTATCAGTTGGTTCATGCGCAGCAGCAGGTATGAGGGCCATATACTCTTTGAGAGTCCCAATTCGGCCAACATAGGTGGACATATGCATATCTTGTATTTTGAGACTAATCATATCAGACACAATGTGATAGAAGTGCTGAATGTCATTGGTCTAAGATTTTGGTCTTGATCCAGACTTTATTGCAGGTCTGGTAAGGTCAAAAATTGAGATAACTTTGGGATCAATAGACTACCACAGAAGTGCACACAACTGAGCATCTATTTCTTCTAATTGGGTGATCAGTAGCAGGAATATCATCATCCATCTCCATCAGCTCGTTATCATATCCCTGCCTTTGGAACCATAGTTCAATAGAAGCCGCCCATGACATGTAATTGGCAGCATCAGTCAAGCGGTCGGTGGTGATAATCGGAGAATCTGAGATAGCTGAAGAAAGATGCTGTTGGGTCGAGAGGAAGTGGAGGAACCATCCACACCAGCCATGACGTTTGGATGGAAGGGAGTTCACAGCAACAAGAGAAAAAATAGCGAATCCAAGTTGTAAAGGTCGGAAAAGGAGGATTGACCTTAGAAATGGGTTGGTTAGAGGAAGGGAGGAAGGGAAACACACCACGGGACAAGACACATCGTGGGAAGAGTGGAAACACAGCGAGGTAATCACCGCTGGAAAGGACCTAGGGTTTTCTCTCCCTAAGCTCTGATACCATGTAGAAGGTAGGATCTAGGAGAGAGAACCCTTATTAGAAACACTAAAAGAGAGAGCGAGATAGGTAAAGATGGAGAAAATGATTGTATTGTATTTCGTGTTACAAGAGGCTCCATGTATAGAGGAATAAAGATCTAGATATAATGAACCATATAATAGGAGTCTAGATATAATAAACTATCTAGATACAATGAATCTATCGATCTCCTAATTGATATATTTCCTAAACAGGATTATACAGGGAATATATACAATGATATATATGTTAACATAATATATTCTAATATACATTAACATAATATGCTATCTAATTTAACAGGTGCCATAGAAATGGTTTCTTCTCTCATTAACCCTATGTGAGATCGAGTGTTTCTATTGTAGTTTTTAGTCATAGGTTGGTTTTTAGTCATAGGTTGTGAAGAAATTTCTATGTCATCCCGTGTTTGTTAGTTGTTTGTGAAGACTAAGATTTGGAAAACCGGCTGTACTATGGTATGTACCACCCAGTATTCTTCCATACCATTGTACTTATCTCTGTAGATATTATGCTGTGCTATCCTGTATCAGCAAACCATGTAGGGATATAGGGGCACACCACCATATGTATCATTCCAATACAAGACCAGTATGTACCATCATTTTCCAAACCTCCTGAAGACTTACTATTCTAATCATTGTTTCAATCTAGAGAGAGCCAATGTGAAATAGGACCAGATTCAGCCCACCAACAAACAAATACAACAGGCCATATAATGAATACATTAAAGGCTTGGTGTTAATCAACAGGTGAAGCTTTGAACATTTGGCATGCCAAAAATGGAGAAATCACATGTATAATTGATTATTTCCAACCAGGCCTTAAATTTATGCCCAAAAATATTTGGAGAGTGAAATAACTATAGTGAGGAACTCTTATTGGTTGAGTACTTATTTAACTCATGGTTCGCTGAACTGTCCTGAACTAGATGGTTCAGGACGTGTCGAACCGTACCGGTGGCCAACCAGTGTTGTTCGAATGTTTGATTCGGAATGTTGGTGAAAATAGAGTTAAGGAGAAGGAAGAGAGAAGAGAGAGAGAGAGAGGAGGGAGGAAGGAGATGGAAAGGCCGGTGGTGGCCCGCCGAGGCTACCAGAGGATTGCTGGGGCCTTCGAAAATCCATCATCCTCCTCGAGAAAGATTAAAGAGAGAGATAGAGAGGGAGGGAAGGGAGAGAAACGGAGGGAGGGAAGGACCTGCACCTATTTCGAAACTGTGGCGTCCGCAGGGTAGATTTCTTTCATCAAGCGGCCTCCCGCTGCCTTCCCTTCCTTCATTTCTCTTCTTCTCCCCTTCTCTTTCTATCTCTTTCACGGAGGACCGTAGAGCCTTGGCGGTCCTTTGAGGGCCTCCGGCGGCCCTCCGGTGGCCACCACCGACGTCTCCATATGCCTTTCTCTTCCTCCCTCCCCCACTCTCTCTCTTCCTCCTTGATTTTCTCTCTTTTGTGTTTTGGTTTGGGCCTAGTACGTGGGCATTATGCACTCGTACTGTCGGCCGGCCGCACAGGGTCTGGTTTTGAGTCGGCAAACCTTGATTTCACTCATCATGTGTTATTTGCATAGTGCATAAAATTTATATGTTGATCCTTGTTCAGATCAACTTGATATATATTGCCAGTCCCAATAGTTACTTTCTTAATTTTAAGTGTTTAAGGGCAATAGTCCTTCAATTCTGAGTTCTCTTCGTATGAATGTTGCCATAGTTATGATGCATTTAAGCACTAAATTAAAAATTGCAATTTCTAATGTTAAAGAAAAGTTCAAGCAGCAGCTGAATCTGGGATAAAGTATAACTTTATATCACAGTTATTCTTGTTGCTGTAATTATTATTAAGCTTTTTTATCAAGAACCAATGTATTTATCTATCTTTGAGAGTCAGGAATTTTGTTGAAGAACGAATGTTGGAAGATTAAAGTTATGACCTGATATAGCACATTATGATATTATTAACAAAATAATTTCATTAAGAGAAAAGAAGGAAAACGTCAGTTTGAAGTGTAGTCTATGTGGAGCAAGTAGAAGACAAATTTATGGCTAAGGTATGTCCTAAATGAGATATTTGAGACTTCAATACTCCAAGCTACATTTTAAGAGTGCACATTGAGATGTGGATTGATTTCTGTGTATATATCTCAGTGCAGCATTGCAGAGCAATTTGCTACCTAGGTCATGTGTCTATGTCCACCTAGGTGGAGTTTACCGCCATATGTCAAGCCACCATAGTTTTGCAATTTTTTTTAGGAAAACTGGCAACAAATTGCCAAGTAAATTGACAATTTAACTTTAAAGGGAAGAATTTGTTGATCACTAAAAATGCAACTTAAAAAAAAAAAANAAAAAAAAAAAAAAAAAAAAAACTTTACTGATAATCTCCTTATCATTTTTTTCCAAGATCTGATAATAGTCTGGTCAGGACTGGAAAATGATTGGACTGACCTGCTTTTGCTTGTGATCCAAAACTGATCTGATATTATTTGTAGGAGGCTTGGATGGAGAAATATGACCAGTTTCATAAATGGATTAAATTTAGATCATTAGGTAATCTGATTGGATGATCTGATCCAAAACTAACACCCCTATGTCACTCAGCCCTCTTTCAATTTAACAAAATAATTTGCTTTTTGTGACTTTAATGTAGTTAGTCACCAATTTGTGTTGTTGATTATATGTGCTTGTCAATTTAATTTATGTAATGGTTTGCTGATAATGTTTAGGTGTTACATAATAGTTATATCTTGCAGAATAGATTAATGAAATGATCAAGTAACCACGTTATAAATGTTAGTTTTTGGTTTCCATTAAATTATTCTGGACCTGATTTGATGGACAATCTGATGGGTCAATACAGTGAATCTTAAACCTGATCTGACCCAGATTTCGAAATGGGATTGGCTTTGTTTCTTTTCTTTTTTTTTGTCAGATTCAATTATCAATTGGATTTGGGGTATGTCATTCTCTGGTCCAACCCTACCCCCTGGCAGCCCTAAGTAGGATGCTGTAAAAAAAAAGCGTATCTGTAATGTAACCATTTAGGTGCGTATGTATGCTCGTAGCCCTTGTTAGACTGCTCATAGCCCCAAGTAGGATATTGCCATATTACATTCTTTTGGTGAAATGAACTATTCAACTTCTTATTTTCCTAAGAATTTTTCTGAGTCAATAGTAATCAGTAAATCTTATTAGCTAAGATTTATAAGACCAGACATGGATTGGTGCTTCGCTCAAGAGAACTTTCTAGAGCTATTTTTGGAGTTCATAAAATTCTATTGCCAAGGAAAAACTTAATGTTCAAAATTGCTGTGTCCTATCATCACATAATGTCAACTGCTGTTACGTGACACAAATGTTGTCAGCTAACACTTTTTTTTAATCATATAAATCTACTGAATTCATTATGTATGATTTATAAAACATGATTCTCATATATGAATTTTGACATCTTGCCCATGATTATCTCCTTAGATTTAGGATTACGGCAACCTAGGCTTGAAGGAGATGAATATTTATCCATGGTTGATGAATTCATGGAAGCTGCATTTACACGTTGGCCAAAGGCAGTTGTGCAGGTACAAGTGCTTACAAAAGGATATATTTTTGTGCTATATTTATTATGGATTATTGCATGATAAGAATGTAAATATTTCAGTTTGAGGACTTCCAAATGAAGTGGGCATTCGAAACTCTGCAGCGATATCGTAACAGATTTTGCATGTTTAATGATGACATACAGGTTATGTCTCCATAATTCTCAGTTTGTTATCTTTTGTGATTCTGAAATGTTAGTCTTAAGAGCTTAATTACATTAATCAAATATTTCGTTGCAATACTCTAATTTAATTAACAGGGAACAGCTGGTGTTGCATTAGCTGGATTACTTGGAGCTGTAAGAGCACAAGGTCAATCTTTGAAGGACTTTGTAAAGCAGAAGATTGTAGTAGTTGGAGCTGGAAGGTACCTTAACTAGATTGTATGCTTCTATATGAAGTATGTACAATGTAACATGTAACATGTAGTCCAATATTTGCCTGGAGCTTTTGGAGTTTGCATGTATAATAGGGTTCTCTCTCTGCATTTTCGAATTCTTCTTTCATTATCCAGTGCAGGGATAGGGGTGCTCAGCATGGCAAGACAGGCTGCTGCAAAAATGCTTGGAAGCAGTGAAAACATGGAGGCAAACAATCAGTTCTGGCTGCTTGATAAGATGTGTGGTCCTATTCTTATGACTATTTCATTAACTTTGATCTGGTTTTTGATTCAAGCTTTACAACATTATTCATCAATAGTCAGGATACTTCAAATTTAGTAGGCACATACCATGCAAAATAGGAATTACTTTTCAATATGGTTATTCCGGACGTATCATCATTCCTCACATAAACAAAGGACTAACCTACTGAGTGCCAGTTACTATGGTTTATCTCAAAATGGCTCTGTTCCCTTCTTATAGAGAGCTTGGTTTCCGAAGTTTTATTCTGATGGATCCCTATCTACAGTTAAAAATCTTTGGCTGGCTTCGAAATAAAGAGTTATTAATTCATATCCAACTGCTAGGTGGGCTGAATGTTTAAATCTTGCATTATTTGATGTATTGTGGTTTTGATTTCAACTATTGTAACATCCATGATTGCTCGTATAGACCTACAGCTGCCTCTAACCTTATTCTGTTTTTGCACTATGTGCTTATCTTCGTCCTCTTCTTAGCCCTTTTTGCTATACTGTGAAGAAAAGTTTTCCTTGTTAGAAATGCTTGACATTCAGGAATTTCATAGCACATCTTTATCTTCTTTATACCGTCCTTTCTCCTTCAGTCATGAACTCTGGGAGGATAGCCATGTCTCCAAAGGATTTTTTAACATGACAAATGTCTACTATTTTACCTGGCACATAAAATTGTTTACATGATAGTTTAAGATCATATAATTGGCATGTGAGCAATATAACTTATCTGAATCTCTTTATATTGTATTGGAGGAGGTTAGCAGGTATATCTATACTATAGTACAACATAAACTCTCTTGGATGTCCATTGGATGCCCAAGAATAGAAGTCGGAGGGGGGAAAAGAATCAACAAGGAAAGACAGGTGTATTGGACTTTAACTAGGAAACCAGTAATCACAAGAGTCCAAGAGAAGAAAAATCCAAAAATAGAAAAGGTGTACTAGACTTTAAGTTGTGGTACAATCATCGTGAGCATCATGAGTTAGCTGAAAAATACAGTCTTTAAGTAAATATATCCTCCACATGCAATCTCAAATAGATAAATATCCAAGAGTACATTAACTAAAATGGGGAGTATATTTATCATAATTGCAATTTATCTTGATTGATGGATTACAGTCATTGATCAAATGCTCCTTACTAAGTAAACCATGTGCATTGCTTGTGATGATCTAATTATGTTAAATACCTAATGTTCTGCGACGTCAAAATTGACTTCTTTCAGTTATGGCTACATTCCTTGTAAGGTATGGTAAGGGCAGGCATAAGAAAATATAGCTTTAACATATGCCTTGGCCACTGTAGGGTCTTATCACGAAAGATAGAAAGGATCTTGATCCTGCTGCTGCTCCTTTTGCTCGAGGCTTTGGTCCAGGAGAGGTTGAGGGACTTCGAGAGGGGGCTACTCTCCTAGAAGTGGTAAGTGCTTAATTTATTTTCCTTTAAATTTGTTTAACTTAATCTTACCAAGTCTTATCATCTTTAAATGTATAATCACGTCCAACAAAATCCACTACCTGTCAACAGCTAAAATGGAGACTTCACTGTCGTATAAAATCTCCTTACATTAATTATGATATCATGCTAAAGTATGTAACTAATGCTCTTATTTGCATTGCAAGAAAAAGTTCTAATGGTTGTATATCAATATTCATCAGGTTAAAAAAGTGAAGCCGCATGTAATTTTAGGATTGTCTGGAGTAGGAGGTATCTTTAATGAGGAGGTAAGTTGAGCATATCATTATTCACAATGAGGAGGTAAGTAGGAGGTATCTTTGTTTTGCATATTTTGCTATAAAGAAATGGAAACTAGATTTTGGAATGCTGTATTGCAGCATTTGCTTTTCTTGATTCACTTGATGCTTGTTAAACTTTAAGAGAAGCTGGTTACCTAAGAGCTCGTAATAACTTACTTTACCATGAGTTTGCTTTTGATTGTTTTCTGTTACAAGGGCAGATTATTACGGCACCAGTGTGGAGAGAGAGAGCTTTCAGATGAGTCTTGGGCTCCTTCACATATCATAAGGATCTTTCTTCTTGGGGGTTTGAGGATGGGGTTGGGGGCAATATACGCATGCACAAATGCACAGACAGATATAGCTTTATTTAAAAGATTGATTTTTCTTCCTTCTATGTATACATGTGCAAGAATGGATTTTCAGGCAAATTAGGTCTCATTGGTTTGTGTTATTGAAGGTAAAACTAAGCTAATGCAACGGGTATTAAGATTCTAAAACAGGTCTTTGATTTAGAAATTTTTATCAATACTTAATCAGCATAACTTGAATGCCCCTTACCTATACATCTAATTCTATATAAACATCACATAGCTAAAGTAAAAAATTAAAATAAGGAGCTTAATTTTCATATGATTAAATTAATAGTTTTAATCAGAGATACTTTATTACAAATGTATTTAATACTTCACCTTTCTAAAATGAAAATCATGTTTCCCTTTCTTTCTTATTGTTACATTAGTTAGCAGTTTATGGGAGATGTGAGAGTGTTCAGTGAAATCAAGGAATTCTGTACCAGCCCGAATCGGCCGGTACATCTCGTATCAAGCCGGACCGATATGGAATCGGGACGGTTCCGTCGGGAAAAGCAGTATACTAGAGGAGGGAGAGGGAAAGAGAGGAAGAGAGAGAGAGAGGAGAGGGAGAGAGAATAGACGTTGCCGAAGGCCGGTGGTGGCCTGCTGTGGCCGTCGGAGAGCCGTAGAAACCTCCGTGGCTTGACTGTCATCCGATAGGGCTTTTAAACGAGCGAGAAAGAGAGAGAGGAGGGAGCGATGTATCGGAGGGAGGCGCAACTGGCAGAGGGGCCACCGTAGCCATCGGGCGGCGAAAACTGTGCGGGCGAAGTTGCGGCCATGGAACAGGGGCTGTCGCCCCTGTTCCTTCATCGTGTTTTTTTAAAAATGATGATGAATAGTGAAACCAGAAAATCCATTGCCAACTTCACAATTTGAATTTTTTTTAAAAAAGTCAAAAATAGTGAAGCCGGCAAATCAATTGCCGGATTCATGTGTTTTTGGATTTTTTAAAAAAATATCCGTGAACAGGGGCGTCGCCCCTGTTTCACGCCCGTGGTGCTGCACGCGTGGAGTGCGCCATCCGACGGCCACGACGGCCAGTCGGAGGATGTCCGACGGCCTCTCCGATGGCTTCCCTCCTCCTTTCTTCTTCCCCCTCTCTTCGTATTTCTCTCTTTTTCCTCCTCCCGGTTCGCTTCCTTTGCCTGTGTCGGTTCACGCCGGTCCGGTCCGGTAATGATCCATACTGACCCGCACCATTGGCCGGCCAGCACGGATTCCGGTAGTGAGTTCGCGAACTTTGAGTGAAACTAATGCTCGAGAAGTCCAAGTAGAGGGCGTTTGCATAAGATGGATTTTTTTGCACTGCTTCTATATCTACAGTGAGACTGCTTCCAATTATTTGGCTACAATTAAGTGTGAATGAATTTGGCTTAAACTTCCAAGGTTTAATAAGTTTCAGACATTTTAAAAGTTTAATAAAGTGACATGCAAAACTAAGGGATGGATTTTTTTGGAAACTAATTGGGGATGAGACTCTAGTGGCCCCAGTAACCTCCTGGATCTGCATATGGTGTTGATAGCATGTTAGCTTACATTTTCACAGCTTAAAAGCAGATACTTGCAAAAGGCTATGGCCCATTTCGAGGTGTTTTGTGTGCATGCTGTGTATGTGTTGCATCTGCAAGCATGGATTTATGTTAGTTTTTACATATACGATCACATATACTCCAGACAAGATATAACAACTCTATATAGTCCACATCTATAGCATATGTCTCATTCTCATGACTGTTTAATTTTAAAGGACAAGTTTCGCTAATGGATATTGAAAGTGTTTGGAAGTAATGGATACTGGAAATGTGTGTGGAAGTATAGATCTAATTATTGTCATAGTGTGGGATGAAGTGGCAGTCAATAAAAAACTTTGCATATTGGCTATTCGTATAGCATTAAAATTGTCACACTAAAGAAGTGGGAAAAGGTGACAACCATGTGAGCAATAAGGCAAGGAAGCTAATCTTTGTGGTGGTTGAGCCATCTCCCAATACTTGGCCTGATGTTGTGTCAAATGATGATACCTTCTGTTGCTTCTCCAAAAGGTGAGATAATCTGCCAGCAAGGGCTAATGCCACCACTTGGAATATATTATCAGACTCAATATCAAGCTGATTCAGGAAGGGCATGAAATTTTAGTAAAGGGAAGAGATAAGGGTTGAGTTATTGTTGATTTCCTTAGGGTATTGAAAATTGCAAATGAGAGCTTCCTTGTGCGTGAAGGAACTGCAAGTATAATAATTTAGTAGAACGAACAGAATTACTTGGCATCAGTCATGTTGAGAAGAATCCTGGAGGGCTTAGCATTGTTGGGATGAAAACTTATATGAAGCTCCATTGGCTATGGCCTTCTCTATCTCAAGAAAAAACAGGAAAGGATGGATAGACAGAGGAAGGACTGTATGCACCTAAGAAGACTAACCAAGCTATGTCTCCAAGGAACCTTTTTCAGAAAGAATTGTTTAGAAGACAATGGCACAAAGACTAGTGTTTTCAATGGAGAAGAAAGTCGAAAATTTGGAGAATGTAGGACTTTCTTCCCTGTTGAATGTACTTGTTGCAAGAATCTATTAATTCCCCAAATTTTCCTATAAATGGTGCTTGATGTTTGTGCTATAGACTTTGGAAAATGCAAACCATATTTTGGCATGGTCACCCTCCTCTTTTAATATCACCTGCATTGCATTTATCTTTCTTGGTCAACACTGCTTTTAGGCCTTCAATGCCACATCACCATCCACCATTCCAATACTGGATGGCTAAACCTATGTCTCCTCCATGTACCTTTGCGATTCTGTAGCAAGCTTGCCCATTTCTTACTTTCATCATTTCCTTACTTATTTTACCAAAAATGCTAGAATAAATGCATATTTACATTGCTATGAACCATTAACCTTTGTTTTCCTTTTGTATACTTCACAAGAACAATCTTCAAGACTCTTCATCTAAATCTTTCACTATATATTTGCTTGAAATGAACAGTGAGGAAGCATCACCATTGGTAATAGTCGTGTGTTTGTGTGTGCATGTGTGTGTTTTATATGTACACATACACATACATACGTGCATATATTAGCAAAGGTAATTCGAGTTGCAGGAACCTCTATTCTAGGTGACACACCTGCATTGTAGTTTGGAATACTGGTGTTTGCCCATAGTCCCACTTCCATGCGGTCTGTCTTCCTATAGTTTAAAATTAATACTAGTTGTCACTACGTAATTCTATTAATTCAAGATTTATTGGTTTACATGATTCTATTAATTCAAAGTTTATTGGTTTAATGTGTCTTTGTCTTCTGGCTATTTTATAGTTTATATGTTAGTAATAAATTAAGTTGATGCAATATTACAAGATGCTTCTTAGGTGCTTTTCTTAATGTCCAAGGGATCTTGCCTACTTGGATGTGAATCTGCACCTATTCTTACTGTCATTTTCTTCAAGTATAAGGCCAATATTAATGGAACTGTTGAGTGAAGAAAGAACATGCTATCTCTTGCAAAAAATTAACATAAAAATATTTGTAAACCAACAACAAAGGTCTGCTTGAGCTGTAGATGGTAGTGAATAAGGAGGCTACTTATAATTCTCAAAGAAATAATGATTGAGGCCGTCTGCCAGCTTCTTCTACAGCAATCAATGCATATTAAGTTGTTATTTTCACCACAAGAGTATGATAAAGTTGGTTGGAACCTGTTCTATATGGCTGAGCCGGTGTCTTTTACATGATAGCGCATCCATTAATTAAATAATAATTGTTAACTTTTAACACAGCATGGCATTCATAAATAATATTTGAAAGATAAGAAATAATTATGATGATAGTAATTTGCTGTTATGATGAATTATCTAAAAAAATATAACTAGTTATCCAAATCACAATTCATTTAAATAAAACTTTTTTCCAATTATTATGGATAAAAAATATTTTACCTAGAAATTTTGAATAAAGGGTAAATTTGGCATTTCTCAAAGAAAGCTGCATTCTGGTGTAATCAGTGTACGATGTCCGACTAGATCTTTTCACAAACATCCCTTGGCTTTGATTAATGCTTTCAAGTTTCAGTTATATTAATTCCATGCTATTTCAGCCAGTATCCTATCTTACCTATATAGCGCAATTTTTATTAAAATAAGTTTGTATCAATTCCATGTGTTTGGGAGCGATGTGCTCCATTGATTTGACAACGGCCCCTAAATTTGACAAGAAGGTACTCCAAAGGTGGTTTGAGCTTGATGTTCTTATCAAATATAGACAACCAAGATTTTTCCATCCAGACTACTAATGACTGTGAAATATTATTCAACTTTATGGGATGCATGAGTTCATGAAGTTTTTAATAAGGCTGCAGATTATCCAAGCTGCACTTGGGCTCAGCCAGCTGCATCTTGGTTTAGGCTCGGCGAAGTCAAAAAATGAGCTGAGCTATAACAGTTTTCAAGCTTGGCTTATAAACAAGTGGTTGAGCTTGAAGAGGGTGGATAACAGAATCAAAAGGAAGCTCATATGTGAGCCAAGCCTGAATATGATATGTTGATCTCGGCTCAAGCTCAAACCAAGTTTGAGGAGCTTCCTTGTGTGGCTAATCTGGCTCGAGCAGCCTAAATAGTTAGCTTGGACAGTTTGTTTGCACCCCTATCTTTCAGCAGGATATTGCAAAATACCATTTTGAAAAACAATCGACGGCAACAGATGTGAAGTTAGTCTTCCCAGCAACCCGAGGTGATTCTAACGTAGAAAGTTTTATGAAATTTTTGTCAGGCTTACCCAGAGTCGATAAAGGATTCCATGCATTCCAAGAGTGCTCCTTGAATGATGTTGTTACCTACATTCACCCTCATTGAATACAATATGACTCTTTTAGATGTAGCAACATGTATCATGAAATAGGAACTTCATATGGATAAATAAAAAAGTTCTGGAATGGTAACAATCACATGATATCCACCCTTAAATATGACTGAGATATGGATGACAAAAGATTTTGGTCTGTCATGTGCGCCTAGGATTAATTTACTCTTTTAACAATGGGAACCACTTAGCATCATGTTACTCAGAATTTGAATCAGAATCAAGGTAACAGAATTCCTCGTTGCTAGACTTTGGCATGTTTGCTCTGGGATTACTTCATGAGAGTCATCACATGAACCTAAAGTCCCATGTAAAACTCAGCAATATTAGAACAGAAGCACTTACGATGAATCTTCTTTCAGCTTCATAATCAAGTTAAATGAACTTTTCTTCATCTGCTTCATGTCTTTGAAACTAAAATGGTTAAAACAATGATAAAAGTCTATGGAACCATCATATCTGGCTAATATATTGTTTGTTCACAAGGACTTCAATGCTGGTTGACAATGTGACATACTTAGCTAAAGTGGTAACTCCAGACGTCATCAAAATAACATCCTTATCATGGATGAAGGATTCTAGGACTTGATTTATGATCTATAGGCTGTGAGGACTTGACAAACAAATTTCATGATTGGCCACTGAGATAGACCCTCGAGAAAATTAGTCTTATGATATTTCCCTGTTCTTATTTTACTTTTAAATCTGAACATTTTCTACTTTCAATCTTTCAGAATGTATTGCACCATTCAACCTGTAGGCTTGTTATCAACTCTTGGCCAGCACATTATCCATGTAATGTTGTTAGACTGCACATTGCACAGATACTATGTGGCCAACATTGTGGTCAATTTCTTATGGAGTTGCTTTGCGAATCAATTGATACAGTTAATAGAATGATTAACTAATATCTTATCTCATTTAAATACTTTTCTGCCAGGTGCTTAAGGCTATGAGAGAATCTGATTCCTCACGCCCTGCAATATTTGCTATGTCAAATCCTACAATGAATGGTTGTCTTTCTTAAGTCTGACTAGTTAGTTAAGAAGTACTGTGATAATAAATTCTTTTTTTGATATGAGTGTGATGACATACATTCTCTGTCTTTTTGTGCAACAGCTGAATGCACTGCTGAGGATGCATTCAAACATGCTGGAGAAAATATAATTTTTGCTAGTGGAAGCCCTTTTGAAAACGTTACTTTGGGTTAGCATTTCACTTTTTTCTTCATCTTCAGATTGCATGATTGTGCAAATAATGTTTAAATGCTTATTTGTTCATGTATCTGTAATCAGGAAATGGGAAAATAGGATATGCCAACCAAGCAAATAACATGTATTTATTCCTGGGTATGTATTGGTCTTTCTTGTATAATTAACTGCTATAAAAATTGACAATGTGGTTCTACTAATGAAAGTTTTACTTGTTTAGAATTGGTTTAGGAGCTCTTCTTTCAGGTGCACGCCATATTTCAGATGGCATGCTTCAAGCTGCAGCTGAATGGTATGCAATACTTGATCAGAAATTTTCAGACTAATCTTCTTTCCAAATGTGATAGAAAGCACAAAACCTTGGCTTGTCCACTGCTAAGACACCCTGGTCCGGTTTTGAGGTCGGCTGGGTTTGAATCCCTGCTGGGGCAACTAGTATCATAGAAATAGTTGTATACTACAAGAGAGGCAGTGCGCATGCTAGAAACGAGATGAAATGTTGGGAATATGTATTTAACCTAAACTTTGTTAGAACTCTGGGAAAGGAAATGCTACAAATAAGATGGAAATCTGCAATATCCAACATAATCCTTGCTAGCCAAATCATGACCAACTCCTTTAACATCTTACATTATGTAATAAGATAAACTTACTTCTATTGCTATAATCTCAAATAAAGAGCTGAGACATGATTCATCCTCCCGAGAAGTTTGTTTATCATAGCATAAGAAGCATTAATATTACAATAGATCGATAGATAAATAGATTGATTGATGGATGCATGGATGGATGGATAGATGGACTTGGTCTTGGGTTGAATTGTTGAACAACAGGAATTGTTTTGTCCAGTTTAGCAAGACTTATGTCTTCCATGTCTTTTAAGGAAAAAGGACTGTTTTGAGTTTGGGCTTGAAAGAGGGACTGATATGTCAAAATCCCTATCTCAAATAATGAATTCTGTTGAGGATTAGAACAGATAGGATAAACAATTTGAAAGGATGAGCTACAAATTATCCACTCATACAAGGCCTATTATAAAAGTCAATTGGATTTCATCAAGTTTTCATTGTCAGTTAGTTTTAGTGATTCAAAATTGTTTCTTTACTTTCACTATTCAGCAAGTTATCAACTGGGTGCAGTTATCAGCAGCAATTGAGAGCTGCCTAATTTATCAATGATGGCAATCGGCAATTGTGCATCACCGCTCCCTCCCCTGGCCTCTATTATGTATCCTCTTCATCCCTATATTATTTACTCTATTAATGAATGGAAATTTCATTGTAGAAGAAAAGAAAGTGAAAGACAGGTTAAGTGGTAGAAGAAGAAAAATCAAGCAAGTTGAACCAATTAACATAATAGCAAGATCATGTAGAAATCATCTGTATAGGATAGTGTAATTCCCAAACAACTTGATGAGTCACCACGAGGGATGAAAATTAGACCGACTAACTTTATAAATAAAGATTTGGGAGAGAGCATGGAGGAAAACCACAAAAAAGGGATGCTCGAGGATTTAAATATTAGTCTCTTCTGGAGATGGCTTTCTTTCATCCATATCACAGGCACTCCACTGGGAAGCCAGTGAAAGATGGAAAAGAGGTAGAAAAAGAGAGGCT
This sequence comes from Elaeis oleifera, assembly GCA_000441515.1. NCBI lineage: Eukaryota > Viridiplantae > Streptophyta > Magnoliopsida > Arecales > Arecaceae > Elaeis > Elaeis oleifera. The sequence goes on along the minus strand of KE504772.1, from coordinate 1,131,985 downwards.
GAATATCAAATCAGAAAGTCCTTTGTTGGTCCCATGGTAGGACATGGCTGAAATGCAAAGTTTAAGTGGAATTCCCCGGCTGGATTGGTGCTGTCTGAAATGAGATCAGCGGAACATTGTATGATGCCCTTTAGATGAGAACTCAAACTCTTCCACATTTGTTCCAGGATGCATGGATGCTTAAAACTGCATGTTGTAGCCATATCTAATAAATATTGTAAATTAACATTTGCTGATATGGCTAGGGTAAGTTTTGGGTACTTGTTTTAAGCAGCATATTTTTCAAAGTTAAATTGGCTTTTAATACTACCTGGTATATTCAGGAAACTCTGAATACCCCAGCAATAAGGACTAAACAGGGCTGTGCTTTTTCTTTCTTTGATTAAAGTTGACCTTTTGATGATGGATAATTAAATTTAGGGTCTATCATTTTCTTGTTATTAATCATTGTGTGAATTGTTGTCTATCGATTTGAATGATGACAAATAAAGTTTGTGGATGTTGATGTTATTGCTTGAGCATGAACTATGTTATAATAACTACTGATGCCTTATGGATGTGCTGTGTCTGCATCCCATATATGTGCCGAAAGTAGAATGTCTTGTTTAACTTTGACAAATTTTCCAGCAAATAACTAGTTTTTGCATTTTGACATTGCTCCATTGACTGTGCTGGCAAAGGTATTGATGTGAAGAGGTGATGGGGACTTGAGGAAAATATAGAAATTGGCAGTAGACAAGCATTTTAAGCAATCATTTTGATTTTCCTCCCTTCTTTGGGATTTTTTTTAAAGAAATGAATGAATTATGCAGTAAGGTAAAATTGAACCACTCTACACTTGTAAAAGACAGTATTCCTTACAATAAACACCAACCGAATGAATGAGGTTGAAATGCAATAATGTGATTTATATATTTTGCACATCTAATATCTTCAAGGTTATTATTTGGTTTGATCCGTACTCGTACTTAAATTGTGCAGTTTACCATAAAAGTTTTTGAGTTCTGGCATTCATATTATTTACACAATTTATATCTAGAATTCAGTTTACTTATGCTCTTGCTTTTTCTCAAGTTTCTAACTTCAATGTTGTTGCGCAGTCTTGCATCATACATCACGGAGGAAGATATCCAAAAAGGAATCCTCTTCCCTTCTATATCTAGGTAATTCATGTCTCTTACTGTCATGAGAAGCTTTGCTGTCACAACTACTACATTTTTTGTGTTTTTCCCCCTTCTACAATCCATTTTCTTTCTATTTTATTTAGTTGTTACAGAAAATCTTTGAACTCTTATGATTGAATAATGTTGTCATGTCTCACATAAATAGCAACCTGGAATACATTACCTGCAGACAATCCGTATGAAATTA
>KE504772.1:1116541-1127873 GCA_000441515.1 Elaeis oleifera | reverse complement strand
GAGAGAGAGAGAGGAAAAGGGGAATACGGAGGAGGGATGAAGCGAAAACGTGGAGGAGAGAGCGGTTCGCTGGAACTGACCGGGAACCGGATAGATTCACCCTCTTTTTCGATGGTCTCACATGCGTTTATATAGTTTTTTATTCGTAACAACATATGCGTCTATGTTATTAAATTCTAATTTCTATCACCGAGACAGATCTACTCCCTCGGCCAACGCCTTGGATCCCGCCACTTAATATGTTGCCTGTCTTCGGATCCCCCGACCCAATCACAACATAGTTTTTTTAGATCATAACTGAGAGGATAAATTCCATCTACACCACCCAAAAAACAATAGATCATACAGCTGGATTCATGTGGGCCCCACTGTGCTTATTTCAAATTGCTGCCTACATATATTGTCTCGATTTATTCATAAAAAAAAGAATAATTTTATCCTGGATTCATGGTGGACTGAAGCCTCCATCAGCTCCAATAATTTGATCTATCCAAGACAAAAACATTGTTTCAAATCTATCCGTCTTTTTGTGGCTTGGAGAGATTCCTTGCCAATTGGAGATGCTTTATTTAGTCCATTATGTCCTTGTAAATTAAAAATGTTATTGTTATTTGAATTAATGACGTGCACCACCGACTCTCGGTGGGGAAGACACCACAACGGATTTTTAAATGGGATGGATACCCACTAGGCAATAATTAATAATTACTAAGCCATGGAATTATATGACCGAGAGCAAGGAAGGGGAACCTAAACCTACTCTATCCATTGTTTCCGGCTCTCTTCTGCCGGACGCCAGTCATGGAAGGAGCCATCGGCAGCAGCCTCGTAGAGAAGAGGTAGCTTGCCATTTCTTATCATGTCATATACTCTCTTACTAGGCCTCATTATATATATATATATACATATATATTCAATTAAGTTTCTAGTGAAACGCTTCTTCTCTATTTTAGGATCGCAGTTGTAACAGGAGGGAACAAAGGAATTGGATTGGAGATATGCAGGCAGCTGGCTCTCAATGGGGTCAAGGTCATACTAACGGCCAGAGATGAGAAGAGAGGCATGACAGCAGTGGAGAAGCTTAGAGAGGGTGGTCTTTCTGACGTGGTCTTTCATCGGTTGGATGTTACCGACTCTTCTAGCATTGCTTCCTTGGCACATTTCATTGGAGCTCAGTTCGGAAAGCTTGACATCTTGGTAAGGAGATATATATATGTTTGTTATAAAAAACTATCAAGCTTTTGGTTGATTGAGTAGGAAAAAGATTAGAGATGACCATAGAGTAGCCTATTCAGATCTTTCTTAAATATTCATTTTAAGGATAAAAGTAATGAATTCTTTATTTTTCAGATTGTTATGCTGGGTTGAAAATATAGAAAAAAATATGATAGAAAAAAAGAACTTAGTTGGATAAGGCACTTCTAGGAAGCTTTTTTGAAAGATAGTGATTTCTTCTCTTTGTGCAAAAGGATTTTTGAAAATTCTATCCCAAGAATACAATACCTAACACAAAGATGATATAAGATTGTACTTCTTAATCATCTTTAATCAAGAACCCACATCGAAAAATTTGAAGCAAAGAAAGAGGGTTTTAAAAAAGTATAGAACAGAAAGTCTGAATAAAAAAATAAATTAATCTCGATTTCAGATGTTCCGCAGATTTATAAGAGTCCAAATGTCGCATAACTTCAGAAAGGATGTAATCCTGCGGAATCCAAATGTTGTATATGATTCTTTTTAGAAAGATGCAATTCTATGGAATTTTTTAACATTGTAAAGTTTCCAAATGGCTAATAACTATCTACGAGTTTTAAAAAATTAAACTTTAGATAACACATACCTTATTAGAAAAAAAATACTTAACAGAGTTTATCTGTTTAAAAATTCTTATTATTAAAAATATATTAATTATACAACAATCCCCCCCTTATGTTCTAATAATAATAATAATATTGCTAGCATCAAAAGATAAAGAAAATAAATTTGGGTTTAGTATAGTGCAGGCCTTAGGTGGATTATCTTTGAACCTAAGGTTTGAATAAAATTATAAGAATTGCAAACTAAAAGGATTAAACCTTAATCTTAATTAGTCAAAACTTGTTACTAATATTCACACTATGCATGGGTTCTTATTATTAAGGCAACGCATTATCAGTCATGTGCTTTATCCCAGTTTAGCAACTCTACTAGGGTTTCAACGATAACCCCTTGGAAGCTGCCCTAATCTCCTTCCTTGCAAAGGCAAAACTCATCAAGGGTCTCCACAATTTCATTATTCATCCCATATAAGCTATGAGTTTTATTAAGGATATTGCTCAACCTATTTTGTTGTGGATAATACAGTGCATTCATATAGACATGAAACTTTATATAGTTTTATATCCCCACTATTTCAAAGATAAAAGTGCACTAGAAATACAACCTTCATGTTGACATTTCATGGATAGTAACTTAACTAAATTTTCTTTGAACTCTAAGCAGTGATTCTTCAATTATTGAGTAGAACCCAAAACTAACATCATTTTTTAGAGTAGGCTACAGTTAAGTTTATCTCTTTAAACTGTTAATACTCCCATGCCTCTTATGATTTTAGTAATTTTGTCGTCAGATAAAGGCTTCGTATGGGGGTCAGCTAACATTTGATTTTTTAATCTTCTTATCAAGTTGATTTTCTACTCCTTCCTTAAAGATTTTAAATTTCTCAAATGCCTTATCTTTAGTTCTTATTATATATATATATATATATATTAGTGTTGGGCAAGTGCTAGCGCAGACTCAATGGGACCTAGAGAGGGGTTGCCAGCTGGAGGGGTAGCTGTTGACTTGGCAACAAGCCTCGAGAGCTGACTTGGAGGGTCAGCTTGCCCCTGCTGGGTTGGGATTAAATTGGGACTGACCGCCAACTTGCTGCTTGAGGTCAATCTAGCTTAATGTGGATCGGCTTAGGTGCGAAATCCCTCAAGCTCATCCGCATGCTTATCGCGAAGTTCTGTGCTAGTTGATAAAAGCTAATAAACCCTGCCTTCTATTGGACAATTGCCTTTTAGAAGAGTAGATGGGGCTATAGTCCTAAGATGTGATATCAGAGCGAGGTTGTAGATTCAAAACCCCGGAGGTCCCTCGGATGTCACTGGGAGGGAGAGGGGGATTGTTGGTGCTTATCATGGAGTTCTGTGCTAGTTAATAAAGGCTAATAAACACCCTCTTCTATCGGGCAATTGCCTTTTAGAAGAGTGGCCGGGACTTTGGTCTTAAGAAAAGTAAATTTTGGAATAGTCATCAATAATTGTTATAAATACATCTTTCATCCTCTATTCTTTGATCCTTATTATCACATATATCTGCATGAATTAATTCTAGCAATGTAGTTGTTCTTTCCACTGGTTTGAAAGGAGTCCTAATAATTTTTGCTTGTACACAACATTCACAATTACTAGTAGTTAATTTGAAGTTAGTTTTAGGAATTAATTTATGAGAAGTCATTCTATCCATGGTCTTATTACCAATATGTCTTAATCTATAATGCCAAACATAATATAGATCATCAACAATATAAGCAGAAATAATAACATCTTTATTTAAACTAAGTACATATCATCCTTGGCATATCCTTTCCCAACAAATAATCTCTGTTTAGAGATGATCACTTTTTGGGAATCAAATACAACTTTAAAATCATGATCATCAGGTTGCTTAGTAGAAATAAGACTCTTTCTAATTTCAGAAATATGATGAACATCTTGAAGAATGAGGACTTTTCAGATATAAGAGGAAGTTGAACTGTCCCTTTATCAATGATAGCATTAGTAGAGAAGCTGCCCATAAATGCAATTTTTTCATTGTCAAGAGTCTCATAAGTCTTGAATACTTTCCTATGAGGAGTCACGTGACAAGTTGCATCCGAATCAACCCACCATCCTTCATCCATATTAATCATGAGAATTTCAGTGAGCATGGTAACCATTTCTTCATTGACTTCCATCATGTTAGCTTTATCATTCTTTTTTCTTTGCAAAAGTGACACACCTTTGCAAGATGTCCCATCTTTCGCAAACATAATAGGGACCTTTACTTTTCTTGTTCCTCTTCTTCTTGAAAGCCTCTTTCTTCCTCTTGAAATTAGAAAAATTCTTGATTCCATTATGAAACTTATTTTTAGGCTAGGAAGAGGATGTTGGAACTTTAACATTATGAATATTGTCATCCTTTCCTTAATTCTCAAGTTCATCTCTTTTACGTGCTTTACATTCAACTTGAATGTATTACAGCAATTCATCAAATTTTGGAGACTTTTTTTTATGCTTTAAATCTCTTTGGCAGTCATTCCATGAAGATGGAAGCTTATCAATAATTGTAGAACTTAAAAAGTTTCTAAAACTGGTTCACCTGCATCAACACATTCACATGCAATATTGTTCTAAGCATTTACTTGCTCCATAATAGGCTTTGAAGCAATCATGCATCTTAAAATTAATGTACTTGTTAATAAGGGAAGAATGATTTTTAGCATCCTCATTGACATATTTTATTGGAGTGTATCCATAACTGTAAAGCGGTACCATACTTGTGAAATATGTTGAATAAATCATTGGTCATAGCAATAAGAAGAGTGTAGCGGTATATATAGTCGTCTTCTAGCCACTTTCTTTGTCTCTCATTGCACTCTCCATTGCTTCTTTCTTATCGTGGATACGGCACGGTCAACACGTAGGCAACTCTAGTAATAGTGAATTGAAAATAAATCTTCATCACCCATCTCTTATAAAATTTAGCCTATCAAGCTTTTCAAGCCTTTCTATTTCTGTAGTTTGGATCTTGATAGCCATAGAATCTATTTGAAAATCATTATCTTTAAATTGTTATGCTGTGTTGAAGATATAGAAAAAATATGATAGTAGAAAAGAACTTAGTAGGGTAAAGCACTTGCAAGCTTTCTTAAAGATAGTGATTTCTCCTCTTTAGGTGCAAAAGGATTCTTGAAAATCCTATTCCCAGGATACAATACCCAACACAAAAGTAACGTAAGACTGCACTTCATAATCACCTTTAATTAAAACTCACATCCAAAAAATAAGTGAAGAGCATTTTAAGAAAGTATTGAATAGAAAATTGAATAAAAAAGTAAGTTAATCTCAATTTCAGATGTTCCGTAGATTTATAAGAGTCCAAATATTGCATAACTTCATAAGCAATGCAATGTTGTGGAATCCGAATGTTACACATGATTCTTTCCAGAAAAGATGCAACTCCACAAAATTTTTTAAACATTGTAAAGTTTCATAATAGCTAATAACTACCCAAGAGTTTTTAAAAATTAAAATTTAGATAACACATATCTTATCAGAAATAAATACTTAATAGAGTTTATTTGTTTAAAAATTCTTATTATTAGAAATATATTAATTGTAGGACACATACAAAAATACAACTACTTGAGTAGTATGATTGGATTGCCCTCCTTTTTTTCTTTTAAAAAAAGGAGAAAAGATAAAAGAAACATTGCTTAATTAATTGTTTTACATTGCTGTTGCAAAGTTTCTATTAAGGAATAAGTAACTTTTTTTAATTCATAAATTGATACATTGCAGGTAAATAATGCAGGAGTTGGGGGAGCAGCAATAGACTCGGAGAAACTATCCGAGATTTTGAAGGATTCAAAATCTACAAATGAAGAGGTCATGAATAAAATATGAATAACTTGCTCTCTTTCCTGAAAAAGCTTCCTATTGTGAAATGCCACAATTCAATTCTTACAATAGTTGCACAATTCTAAGTGCTATGATGAGTAGACAATATATTATTATTTCAGTTAGAGGAGGTAATTTCTTATATGACCCGTAAATCCAACCTGCAACCAACCTCCTTTGAGCAAGCCCAGGCTTTATGTAAATGGGTCTGAGTCGGAAATTGATGGTTCCAAGTCACAAGTCGACCCTTCCTAACCTCTTTATTAAATCTGTTGAGTTTATATTTAGAGTCCTAACCGGCCTAAACTGTTTTATCCATCTAACAATTGGTTGGGTCATGACATACCCTGTTTAACCCATTAAAGACCCACTTAATTTGTTCAAAGATGGCTCAACCCATTTAAGAATAGCTTAGCCTATTTACCTAATTTGATCCATTTATTAAATAGGTTATATAAGTCTAGTCGATTTATCTATTTAATAAAAGATCGAGTTTGTGTTTGGATTTTTGATCTATTTACTTAATGGACCAATTTTCAAATTGATAGATTTTTTGATTTGATTTATGTTTGACCTGATCAATAGCTGTCTAGTTTGACCCGTTTGCCTTCCCTAGTTTCTACTCATATCTTCTTGTATATAAATAGCATAAAATAAAATTATATTAATTATTAAATAATTTTATAGTTTCTTAACTGATTTTTTTGGTTGGCAAATTAAGCTTCACTCTGTAACTTATAACTTACTACCGAGATGTTGCCAAGTATAATATTATTGACATATGTTATTCTTATTTAATAGAAAGTTGAAGATACAGAAGGTATATTTAATTGGATGAAGGAAAATTTTCAACAAAGTTATGAGATGGCAGAAGAATGCTTGAGAACAAATTACCATGGCGTTAAAGATGTTACAAAGGCATTACTTCCCCATCTTCAATCATCTTATTTTGGGACAATAGTAAATGTTTCCTCTACCCTTGGGCAACTTCAGGTGATGAACTATTGTTATTAGGTTATATAATTTTAAAAGCAAAAGTTAAAATGCTTATCTCTGCTATTCTTTGATTTTTCTTTCAATGTCTTTTTTGGTAAAAGAAAGTTCCCTATTCAAAGAATAAAATCTTGATTATTCATCCTTTCTTTTTCATGTGCAACACCTAGCACTAGTAAAGAGACATATTGGAAACTATAATGATAAGGAAACAAAATAAATATAAAAAATAAATCAAAAAATTCTCTCAATATTTTTTTATATCCAGTGCTTTAGAATTTTAAATATTCATATTGATGGATCATTTTTAAAAATCAACAATCATGGAAGATCTCCTGAAATCCTAAACAAATTTTGGATTTTGTAGATAATCTCTTTGGTTGAAGTTCTTTCCAACTCAATGTTAAATTTGATCAAAGAAGCAAGTCATAGGTGAGGATCCCCTGATATTTTAGAAAGCAGCAAGTCCGATCCTGACAATTCTTGCTGAAAAACATTGATTGATATGTCATTGCAAAAGCAAGTACATAATGATTTATCTTTCGGCATTTAAGAGTAAAGTGGATCACATTTTGGAGAGAAAAGTGAAAAAAAAAAAATCCAAGGAAACAGTCTTCAATTTCAAAACTTTATTTTTATTATATAGTATAGATAATATGATTTGAGATGGAGTTATCATGTTGATTATCTCAATATTTTTGCAAAAGCTTACATCTATCTTTCTCATTCTATTGTTTCAGTGCATCCCAAATGAAGGTCTTAGACGAGAGCTAAATAACATAGATGGTCTTTCAGAAGACAGATTGACCGATTTATCAAATTTGTTTTTGAAAGATTTCAAGGGGGGCTTGCTTGATTCCAATAATTGGCCAACTTTTTTACCAGCATATACAGTGTCTAAAGTACTTGTTAATTGCTACACGAGGATCCTTGCAAAGAGGTACCCGAGTTTATGCATTAATTGTAATAGTCCTGGATATGTCAGAACTGATATAAATTATAACACTGGGAGCTTGACCACCGAAGAAGGAGCCAAAGGACCAGTGATGTTAGCCTTATTGCCTAAAGGTAGCTCCTCTGGACTTTTCTATGATCAAACTAAAATATCAATATTCTAAGTATGGTTGTCTCACCATAATAGTGTTGGTTCGAAAGGAAGATGATCTGCCCCTTCTTGTATGTTGTATATCAATTATGGCCATTTGTGAAAATATATACATTATAAGAGTTGTGTATTGACATTATTGTGTATTATGCATATGGATATCTATTATTTTGTTTAAATTTAATTTTACATTTAGTCATTGATATAAAGATAATCTTTTTTTTATATATATTATCTTTTTTACGTGTTGTTGGAACAACATACTGTCAAGTCATTTATATTGACAGGCACTTTCTCGGAACCTATTTATTTCAAGTTTCAAAATAAGCTTATCGTGCATATGTTTGCGAGAAGTCCCCTGCAGTATAGATGATGGAGTTTTCCTTCGTTGTACATACATGCACGTGCGTCCACACACACATACAGACACACTTGTACATGTTTGTTTATTTGTATGTAGATATGCATGGGGGCTTGCATGATATATCAACAATTTGAATCTTGTTGTAGAGAAAATTTAGTGAGTGGTGACTCAAGAGAAATGAAAAGAGTCATTAAAAGGTGGAGTTATAACATAGATCATCTAAATGCACCCATCTTCAAATTTATATGATTTTTATCAAAAGAAGAACTTTGTATATCTGAACTGCACACTATTCCAGTTGTCAAATGCCTCCTCTCCTTAAAGAAATTCTAGGTTCTAGTTTGGTGTGGTGGCCCTCCATATTTAAGATCTAGACTATTTACTTGGTTGGTTTCAAAAAAAAAAAAGAATCATGTATTGTTTAATTTTATCAATATATTATAATATATAAACTTTTGATGAGAAGACTAGTATTATGGGCATGTGCCAATGCATGTTTAGAAAAGATAAATTATGGCACCAATATGCAATATCTTATTATTCTATTTGAGAGATAAAATAAGACACGATTATGATTGGATGGTTAAGAGAGAGAAAGTTGGCCTATGTTTGAAAGAAATTCTTATCAAATATAAAACTATGTAAGTTTTACTTTTTACCATATATATATTGTCATTTAATGTTTGCTCTCTGTTGAAAAAAGTTTAATTCCTGCTCCATGATTTTTTTTTTTTAAACAAGCACCTCATGATTCAGATGACCATTTGATGTTTAGTTCTAGCCTTGCACATCGCAAATGCGAGTGCGTGCGCAAAAATATTGGTATCAGTACATATGAGACTAAATATTAAATGATAAGGATGAAGGATCAGGTGTGAAATGGCAATCAACTAAAAATCTGGTGTCAAGTCTTTCTTTTTTTACATAATATAGATAAAGCAGCTTTCTGATATTGACAAAAATAAGAAGCACAAAAGCATAAAAGCTTTTCTAGTTTGAGAGGAAAATAGATTTTATTCTTTTCCCCTTGTGTATATAAATAGGCTTTAGCTTAAATATGACTACAGCATAACATATAAACTCTTACTATACTGTAATTATAGAAAGACTTAGCTCTATTAACTAGCTTTGTTTTGCTAAATGCATTCAATGAAGTGAAAGTAGATGTTTAAACATGAAGGTAGCTCCTTAAAACTTAAAAAAGAAAAAGTAAATAAAGAAAGGAAAGAAGAGAAATTATCCTGCTAAAGTTCATTAGGGGCAATTGTAAACCTTGAGGATACAAAATGTAGCCATTTTGCAAGAGCACCTAAATCAATTTGACACACAAATTAGCTACTCCGGGGTAATTAATATCAACAATGTAAAGGTCTTGGGAAGCTTGTAAAAAGTAGTCAGGTGGGTTCTTCAGTTGGTGCATTGGCAACGAGAGGAAAATTGCAAAGAAAAAGCCCATGGTTTATGGATGATATCAATGTCAACAACGAACAAAGTATAATTAGACAGGTATTTTTATAATATTTTTAGAAAAGTGGTGGTGATTTTCAAATGCTATACTAATATCTAAGCCTATTCGTTGTAGTAACATTGGAGATATTCACTTGGAAAGTATCGGCGCTCTGATATTGCATAGATTTCAAATTTTAGTAGTTTTACTATGTTTGCTTCAAGAGATAAGTTTGGTCATTTAAAATAAAGAAAAAAACTGTTCAGTTAGTTAGTCAGCATTTTAGCCTAAGCGATCAATAGTATAGCGAGAGTAAGATCTAGATATTTGATGTATTATATTCAAAGTAGGTATAGTATGCTCGAACCATGCACGGTAATTTAATTAGCTTGGTATATTACTTGGGAGCTGAATTTAACGCCCACACAAAAGATAAACTTTTTGAAATACTACTATTTAAATTGTCATGATAATTAAAATATATATTTTTTAAAAATTGGGCCGCTTAATTTTTGTTGATTTGATATTGATTATTTGAGTTTATTGTCAACTGTCATTTGAAGTTAAGCTATTGAAGTTGCTTGGATATAGAGATCTATGATTCTGAAAAAAAAATTAAATTTTAATTATATTTATAAGCTTGGAAGGATGAAATTAAAAAAGAGTATGAAATTTTTTGAATAAATTATAAAAATTTTATAAGGTTTATATTTATTAAATTTACATTCAATAATTTAAAATACCTACGGTTACATCTTTAAGATATAAAGCTATTAATCAAATTGTTTAAAAAATGTGAAATGATGAAAAAATCATCCATCAATTGAGGAGAAGGAGAATTTTTGTACTTTATCTTAAAAAGGTTCGGTCTTTTCCTCGGCATTTAAAACATCATACCTTCATTTCCCACACAATATCTAACATTTCTAAATGCCAATCGCCAATGGTAGTTAAAGCATGCAGCCCCTCCTCCTCTATCTCTCTGGCTCTTCACCTCATGCATGTTGAAAGCTTTGGGGAAATCGGCCGGGCAAATAAAGTGTGAGTTCTGATTTCTTTCTGCTACAACCAACCACATCAACTCCTCCATTCCCACTAAGTGGGCTCCATGAATTGAGATTGCTGGAATTTTGATCAAGTTCATGCTGAAGAGATTGGTCCCCTGAATCAGTCTGGCTTCGGCATAACCATCGACTAATCGAGGCTTTCCAATCGATGAACAACTGATTGTCCGGGCCGATCGATGGCCGGAAGGGGATGACATCCCCAGCTTTGAGGCTCTTCTCTTTCATGAACTGGCTCCACCTCTTGGTCAGCATGTAGCCATGGCTATTATTCCAGTATGGGCAGCGGAACCCGAAGTTCAGTGGCATGCGTTTGTAGGTGGCGCCACTGATAAGGTGAGATAATCTGCTAGTAAAGGGCTAATGCCACCGCTTGGAATATATTAGCAGACTTGATATCAAGCTGATTCGGTGAGGCCATGAAATTTTAATAAAGGGGAAAAGATAAGGGTTGAGTTATTGCTGAGGGTATTGAAAATTGCAAACGAGAGCTTCCTTGTGCGTGAAGGGACTGCAAGTATAATAATGTAATGCTCGAGAAGAATCCTGGAGGGGCTTAACATTGTTGGGATGAAACTTATATGAAGCTCCATTAGCTATGGCCTTCTCTATCCCAAGGCAAAAAAAAAAAAAAAAGAAAAAAAGAAAAGGAAAAGGAATAGGAATAAGAAT
>KE504772.1:1083681-1094041 GCA_000441515.1 Elaeis oleifera | reverse complement strand
AGTAGAGAGGAATCAGGGAACTCAGCGATGGAGAGAGGAAGAGAGGTTTTTCCCACCCTCACCGTAAGCTGCTGCCTTACCCCGTTTTATAGTAGGGGGAGGTATGGCCCGCCGGAGGTGATGTAGACAACTGAGGAGTTGTCAAATCGCCGGGGTTGTCATGTCATCGGCGGGCTAATAGGTCCTAGGAATTAATTTGTGTCCTTGGCAGGACAGCGCCCCAGGCTCCTGGCAGGACAACGCCCCCGGACTGTCGTACGGCCTGTCTTTGACAGGACTGCAGTCCATGCCGGTCGTTCGGCGTTTTTGAAGGGCTGGTCGACTATATGTCGGGACTTGGCTGTCGGGTGGCGACTCAAGAGCACGGTCGGCGTCCAGGAGGGTCTGTAGACGTCGGACGTCGGTTGTCCAACCCGACGGAAAGTTAGTGAAGTCTCACCCGACAGGGAGTCGGTGATGCGGGGTCGGCTTTCGGGCGGTCGGAAGCGGCGTTGGCCTGTTTGGCCGACACGCTGAGGCCGGGCATCATCGGTAGTTACTGTCGGTGTCGTCCGCCGTCAATCGGGCAAAATCGGTCGGTCCATCTCGAGGATGAGTCGGCGTCGGGATCCGTTGGTGAGTCGGCATCAAGATCAGTCGGCGTTAGGGTCAGTCGGTATATCCCAACAGCTACGATTTAGCTTTCGCCTCCGGGGCACCGTTCGTCTTCTTGCGGATGGATGCAGTGGAGATGAATGGCTACAGACTATTAGTGGGGGGCCTGGGAGCTTAAAGCAAATGGGAGCCTAAAGCAAGGGCTTTGATGGCCTTACTCTTGAGTCGGCCCTGTGCATAAACCATGGAGCTGAATAAGGAACTCTGCTTGAAATCTGATGTCAACGGACATAACTGAGCTTAAATTATCATACATTAAGCTGTACAAAGCAATCTATATGTATATATATATGTTTGATTTATAAAAGGCCAATACAGAAGTTTATTCGAGCAAAGCAATACGAATCTTCAATAACTTATCACACCTTTAATTTGTAAAGAGTAATGAATTAAAGCCAGTGTAGAAGTTGAATCCCAGCAGAGCAATTTGTATTGACAATACCTGGTAAGAAACTTCAGATATTACTACTAAAATCGAGGCACACCATGCAGGATAAGGCACATTACACCATGCAGTATTCTGATGTCCTGATGAAACAATGGTAGAAAGCAACAATTCCCAGCCCCTACCGAGAGGGATCGCAGATCAGCAATCAGATCGCTGAACCTCCTGTTTGTTTAGTTTGCTTGAAGAATACGGTCAAGTGATTATCTTTCAATCTAAACTGAAGATACCCATCACGTGTTCTAAAGTTTTTAAAGGTTACAATAGCTTCAAGGGTGTGTAGATGATCGCGGAGATCTCTTAAGAAAAACAAAAATTGGTCGGGCGAAGTATAAAAGAGAGTAGCAGCAAATATAGGTACGACAGATTTTGAAGTGTGTCCCTTCTTATGTGGACCCATATCTTATTAAAATAAATAAAGAAAAAAAAAAAAGAAGAAGAGTCCTTTCAGGTCACGTATTGTGGTTGGGCTCGTGCGGAAACCAGCGGAAAAAGGAAAAAAATTTTAGTAACTTTTGGGGGCACGGCGTGAAACACTGAAGGTGGCGTGGGAGAGAGAAAAAAAAAAAAATTATATAATAAAATTTGGTATATTGTTACTGATGTCGAGAGCTATAATTTGAATAATTTTGATCTTTGAAAAATTTTCTTCATTAATTATTCAAGTATCCATTTGTTTGATGAAATCTATCTCTATTTATTGTTGAAATCCATTTTATTAGTGATCATTATTTTATTGTAGAAGTCAAGATTTATTCTTGATGATATATTTGTATAACCTCTAGTTGGTCCAGAAAACACATATAATAGTAATCTTATTATTTAAATAATAAAAATTTATATTAAATTATAGTATCTTTTATGGGTTGTTTGATTATTTTTATTTATTAATTATCTGAGTAGACTGCAGAGATTATTGTTGCTTTGTGATATCCTATTTAATTTGCACATAGAGAAAAAAAAGTTTACGGTATTATTGTCCGTAATTATAGTTTTTCCCAATAAAGTGATATCAAAGTAAGATTATTACTCGTTAAATTTTTTTGTATTGATTAAATGGAATCATATACCGACAGAAGTATAGTTAAACTTACGTTTTCTAATGATTCAATATGGAAGCCCCGAATGGAAGATTTATTATTCTATAAAGATTTGTATGATTCCATTGAAGGAGATAGTGCTAAACCAAGTGAAAAACTTTAGCAAGAGTGGTAGAAAATAAATAGGAAGATAGTGGATTAATTTAGACAATGAATAGATGATAGTATTTTTCATCATTGCCATGAAGACTAATGCTTATAGTTTATGAAAGAAACTGAAGAACCTCTATGAATAAAAGACCACATAGAATAAAGTTTTCATGATCAGAAAGCTTATGAATATAAAGTTAAGAAGAAAAATTTAGTTGTCAAGCATCTGAGTAGATTTCAGGATACAGTAAATTAGTTTACTGCTATGAAGATGATGCTAGATGATAAGTTATAAGCATTGTTGTTGCTCAGTTTTCTGCATGATAGTTAGAAAACTCTGATTGTATCACTTATTAATTCAACTCTGATGTGTCTTAAATTTACCGCAAGCGCATGGTGTGTAATGTAGCATGTCCGACGAGTACGGATCGATCCCACGAGGAATTGAATTTTAAACTGTATTCAAATACTTGCTTAGGCGAGCTTTAAAGAAAAGAGAAGAGATTGTTTGCTGAATTACAAACTACTAAAGCAGTAAACTAATCAAATATAAAAGATAATTTTTTAAAAATCTAGGACTTTTGAATCTACTAGATCAATGAATTAGAGAGCCTTTATATGGTTTCTCTTATAATGTCTCTTGATTAAGGTGTAAAACATGAACAAGTATGGATCATGAAGAGATTTAACTCAACTATGATCCATCAAGCATTTTATTTTCATCCTAATTAAGAGACTCTTCCTTTCTTCACTTCTCTTGTGTTATCCAAGTATAGGCTATAAAGGAATTCTGACCCAACTATAACCCATCAAGGTTTCCATAAAAAAAAAGAAGAAACGGTTTAGAAAATTGTGAGCCTTCTACCAATCATCCAATCTTGTACCGAATCAAGTATGGACTATGAAGGGATTCTGACCCAACGATAACCCATCAAGTCTTTTGGCTTGAGAGATGAAGGGGGAAGGACTCTAAAAATTATAAACTCGAAAAGAGAAATTCAAAGGAGAAGGCCTCTATTCATGGTCTAGCTTAATCGCAAACCCCAGAGGGATTGTTTAGCCAGATATAGTTGATTTGAAGCCTGAAGAAAATTAAATAAAATCTAATTCTACTTGCTGAAATTTAACTTTCGAAATTAAAATTACAGAATTAAAAGATGCAAAATTTAAACTACTCTATTGTAGAATTAAATTATAAAAAAATAACTAATTTATTGCTGAATAAAAATTCTGATTACAAAATTTTAACTCCTAAGCCATTAACAAGGCTTGAAGTTAGAATAGAAATAAATTTCTTGGCTGACTCTCCTTCTCGTTTGTTGGAAGGGTGAAAGAAAGTGAAAACAAGATGGCTAAAAAGTTTAAAGGTTGGTATGTTTACCTGTCACACAGATTCCTACAAGAATTATGGAGTGGAGAGAGATATCTCAATAAGAAGGTGTAGAGGCTTTTTTATAGATGTTAGGGGAAGAAGATTTTCATAATTTCTCGATGTGAGATTAAAGAAAAGAGTAAGAATTAGGATATGAATGGATGAGATTTGAGGGATAAGAGAGGATAAGGCAAGCCGTTCAATTTTCGCGGCATCTCGGATTTTATTTCGTGTGAAGCGTGCATCCATTCGCCCGCTCGCATGAAGCCCACGATCCCGCATGACCACATGAAACCGCTCGTATCGCTGCTGCTTCTTGCGCACTTCAACGCATGCGCGCCATGCCTCCTGGATTCAAATCGCACCCACCTGCTTCTATTTAATTCATGCAGCGCCAAGCCCAGCACCTTCTTTTAAATCCTAGTGGGCCTCATTCCATGTTGCTGTCATTTAAATCCTTGCGGGCCCTCATGACTTTTAATGATCTTCCAACAAAACTGCATCACAGCAACTTCTTAAGAACCATGAGTCCCATTATTTAATTCTTGTTTTCCACTTCTTCAAGCCAACGCCTCATGACAAGAAGACTCCACGTTTTATGTTCACACAGCTAGCCAACTCCTCTCACCCATTAAAAGCTATATGGGCCTTTAAAAGCTTTGGGCTTTTAGGCTTAGTGATCATAGATATCAGACCGTTATTTCCTTAAAGATTGCTGATTGATTTATAATAATTTTTTATGATTAATAATTGATGTCTCCATGCAGCATCTCTTTTCTACAAATATATGAAAAAATATCAATTTTAAAAAATAAAAATAATTTAATCTATAAATTAATATTTTTATAGATAAATTTATGCACTTATCACACCCCCAATATATCTATTGCTAATCCTTTAGCAATACAATATATATATTATATATATTTTAATATTTATTAAGATCTTTCTTTACAAAAGTAGATCTAGGATTGAAAGTCAAAGAGTTTAGAGGTATCACTAACTAAATATTGAGTTTAGAAGTAAATTTTGTAGTTAGCACATTTAGATACTTTTTTAGAATACATCGAAAGATCTACAGCACTTGTATTTATGATAACCAACTTAGCATTTGAGTGCTGGCTTGTAAAAGACAAATGTATCTTCTCTTATCACCTTATTTTGGTTAAGTTTCTATACACCCCAATAAATTTCATGAACTAAGGTAGCTTTCATATTGCCTTCTTTTCTCTTTCTCTTTTTTTTTTAGTGCTGAGCATCCTGACCTTCCCTTCACCATTTGATGCGAACTTTCACACTTGATTTAGGTGCAGAAATCTGGTTACTAAGCTTAAGGCAATCCATATATACTCTATATTTTGTAATTTTATTTTAGACAGGTAGCTCTTTCCTCAAATTTAAATTTTTGATCGAAGTGTATGTCAATCATCAATTTTAAGTGATAATTGAGTCCTCAATTGGCCTCTCAATCAGCACCTATTTTGCTTTGTCAGTATGCATGTGCAATTAGAAGTGCTAATAGCCTTTAGGTGATCTAAGTAAGCTGCTAAAAGTCTGTCCAACTAATCTACTCTTTAACTCGCTGCAGTCATTAGCAAATACTCTCTAACTCTTATTCTTTTTCTATTCTATTTTTGCTCAAGACACGATTTATTCAATTTTTTTTCAAAAATTTTTTTTTAAAGATTTTTTTTAATTTTTTTTACTCTCCAACTTAAATATCATTATTTCTAATTAAAGAGAAAAGATAATACAATGCAAGAAAAAGAAAGATGTCACCTGGTGAATATGTATTCTTTGTTGAAGGTGATCTGGTGCGATATTGGCTTGAAAGTCTGAAATCCGAAGATGGGTATCTCTGTTTATTCAATAGAAAAGATATTAGTTTAAAGAAATTGAGTTACCTCCCAGTAGCCTAAGTTTAATATCTTCAGTCAGACAAAATAAGTAAATTAATCGATATAAGTTGGTTCATAGAGAACCATGGCATCGTCAACAGATTCTTTGGGCAGTTTCAAGAATGGTTTTAATTTTTGACCATTGACTTTAAACACAATACCATTACTTGAATTTTCAATTTTTACAGCTCCATATGGGAAGACTTCTTTAACTAAGAATGGTCCTGTCCATCTAGACCTAAGTTTTCAGAAATAGGTGTAATCTAGAATTATACAAAGAACTTTTATCCAAGAGTAAAAGATTTTCTCATAATTGTTTGATCATGGAATACTTTGGTTCGTTCCTTATACATCCTAGAATTCTTGCAAGCTTCATTTCTAAGTTCTTCTAATTCATTAATTTGAAACTTTCTGTGATTTTCGGCTACGTCCAAGTCTATATTTAAATTTTGATGGCCCACATGGCTTTATGCTCTAGCTCAACAGGCAAGTGACAAAATTTTCAAATACAATCCTATAGAGAGACATGCCTAGGTTGGTCTTGAAGGCGGTTCGATATGCCCATAATGCATCAACTAATTTCAAGGACTATTCTTTTTATTGGCATTAACAGTTTTCTCCAGGATTTGTTTGATCTGTCTGTTGGACACTTCTACTTATCCACTGGTCTGAGGATAATAAGATGTGGCCAACTTGTGGGTAATATTATATTTTTTCATTAATATGACAAAGATCGGTTGTAAAAGTGTGTTTCCTAATCACTAATGATTGCTCTAGTAGTGTCGAAATGAGAGAGAATATTTTTTTTAAAATTTTATGATCATTTTGCTGTCAGTAGATCTACATAGAATAGCTTCTACCCACTTTGAGATATAGTCGACAGCTACTAAAATGTATTCATTTCAAATGAGTTTGAAAATGGATCCATGAAATCGATCCCCATACATCAAAAATTTCAACCACCAAGATTGGGTTGAGAGGCATCATGTTTCTCTTGGTTATTCGTCCCATTTGTTGGCATCGAGTATAATTTCTACAATACTCGTATGTATCCTTAAATAAATTGGGCCAATAAAATTCATATTGGAGAACTTTGGCAGATGTTTTCTTGGACGCAAAGTGACCACCACATACTTGATCATGACAGAAAGATAAAATACTTTTAACCTCATTGTCTAGGATACACCTTCTAATGATTTGATCAGGACGCTGCTTAAAGAGATATGGATTATCCCAAATGAAATACTTGGGCAAAGAATTTGTGTCTGTCTTGAGTGGTCCAGTGAAAAGAAATTTTACCAATGGTTAAATAGTTGATAATATCGGTATACTATGGTTCAGTGGACACAGACATGAGCTGCTCATCCGAAAAAAGTTTATTGATGGGTGATTAATCAGATGGTGGGACTATGATTCAGGACAAGTGATCCGCTACTGCATTCTCTGTTCTTTTTTATCTCTAATTTTTAGATCAAATTTTGGAAAGAGTAAAATCCATCATATCAACCGCATCTTGGCGTCTTTCTTTGCTAAGAGATGTCTAATGGTTGGGTGGTCAGTATAGACAATAGTGTGTGATCCAACTAAATAGGATCTAAATTTTCTAGGGCAAAGACAACGGTAAGGAACTCCTTTTCAGTGGTAGTATAATTAAGCTGCGCATCATTTAAAGTTTTGCTTGCATAGTAAATAACTCTAAGCAGCTTATTAATTTTTTGACCTAAAACTGCACCCACAGTATGATCGGATGCATCACACATAAGTTCAAAAGATTTAGACTAGACAGGAGGATGAATGATGGGAGCTGAAATGAGTACCTTTTAAGAAATTCAAAAGACTCTAGGCACTCTGGAGTGAACTCAAACTTGATTTCTTTTACTAAGAGATTTATTAATGGGTGAGCCACTTTGCTGAAATTGGTAATGAATCTTCTATAGAATCCAGCATGTTCTAAAAATGAACGGATTTCTTTGACAGACTTGGGTGGTAAAAGACTTGCAATCAGATCTACTTTGGCTTTATCCACTTCAATTCTTTTTTTGAACTACATGGCCAAGAACTATCCCTTCTCTAACGATGAATTGATATTTTTCTCAGTTAAGAACTATGTGCTTCTCTTTACATCTTTTTAAGACTAATCTTAGATAATGTAAGCATTCTGACAAAGTAGGGCCAAAGATAAAAAAGTCATCCATGAAAATTTCAAAAATCATTCAACCATATTTGAAAAATATGGATCATGTATCTCTGAAAAGTTATCGATGCATTACATAATCTAAAGGGCATACGTCTATAAGCGAAAGTTTCAAATGGACAAGTGAATGCAGTCTTTTCTGATCCTCGGGGGCTATGGAGATCTGATTATAGTCGGAGTATCCATCGAGAAAATTGTAGAAATCTTGTCGGGCTAATTTTCTACCATTTGATTAATAAATGGCAATAAAAAGTGATCTTTTCTTGTTGCAGCATTCAGTTTTCTATAGTCTATACAGACCCTCCATCTCATTTGGATCCTAGTTAGGATAAGTTCGTTCGCTTCATTCTGGACCACTGTTATCCCAGACTTTTTGGATACCACTTGTACAGGGCTTACCCACGAGCTATCAGAGATGGGGTAGATGATTCCATTATCAAGTAACTTTAGAATTTCTTTTGACTACATCCTTCATGGCTAGGTTAAGTCTTCTCTGAGCATCTCTAGTTGGTTTGATCTCTTCTTCTAGGTGTATCCTGTGTTGAACTATGGAAGAGCTTATTCCCTTAATGTCAGCCATGGTCCAGCCTATTACTTCACGATTTGTTTTCAGAATTGCTAACAACTCTTCCTCTTATCTAGGATTTAGGTCAGATGCGATAGTTACAGGCAATATTTTCTCTGGACCTAAATATGCATACTTAAGGTGCTCGGGAGGGGTTTCAATTCTAATTTGGGT
The DNA here is from genome assembly GCA_000441515.1 of Elaeis oleifera. Lineage (NCBI taxonomy): Eukaryota > Viridiplantae > Streptophyta > Magnoliopsida > Arecales > Arecaceae > Elaeis > Elaeis oleifera. Next base: position 1,085,549 of record KE504772.1, on the reverse strand, counting down.
GCCTCCTCTATTAATGGCTTGGGTGATGGTTTAACCATTTTTTTGATTGGTTCAATGGGAGGCTCTTGTCTCTGGCTATTCCTATTGTCTATAGAAATTTCATTAATTTTCTCAGGTTCATTGATTGGCTAGAAACTAGACTCGAAATCGATTTTCTCATTTTTAATATCAATGGGTTCATAAATTTTCTCTTGAATTACATTTACATCAGCATGCTGGGTGAATTCCTGTTCTAAATTGAATATATTCAGCTCAATGGACATGTTTTCGAAAGATAGCTTCATAAGTCCATTCCGACAGTTAATTTCAGCATTTACAGTAGCTAAGAATGGTCTTCCTAAAATAACTGGGATATGACCTTTGAGATTTGTAACTGATTCGATTTCTAAAATGATGAAATCAACAGGAAAGATAAAATTATCAATTTTGATTAAAACATCCTCTATCATTCTTTTAGGGATCCTAAAAGATCTATTTGCTAATTGTAACGTGATCTTTGTTGGTAGAAGTTCTTCTAATCCTAGTTGCTTATAAACTGAAAATGGAAGGATATTTACACTAGCTCCTAAATCTAGCAAGACCTTCTCAATGTGGGTCTCTCCAATATCACATGAAATTGTCGGAGATCCTGGATCCTTATATTTTATTGGCACATGACTAGATAAGTATGAACTCACACTTGCTGCTAAAAATGCTCTCTTGAGTACGTTGGTGGTTTTTTGTTGGTACAAAGGTCTTTTAAAAATTTAGCATAAGTTGGAACTTATTTAATCATGTCTAGAAGAGGGATATTCACTTGGACTTGCTTAAACATTTCTAAAATTTTATCCAAATATTTAATTTTTTATTGGACTTTAGTTGATTTGGAAAAGGAGCTCTAGGGATTGTGGGTTCTGAGCTTGGTGTACTATCAGTTTCAGGAGCTTGAGTTTGTAAGGTAGATTATTCATAAGGTGACTCAACAAATGAGTTCTCTCTATCATTAGAGGTACCTACCTTATTGTCCACTTATTTTCAGATCTTAAGGTGTGAATAGCATTCACATGATTGACTTGGTTCTTGTTGGGTCATAGACCATTTGGTTCTTGGGTTAGCTTCAGGTTGGCTAGGTAGCTTATCTCGTTCTCTCTCACTCATAGCAAAGGCTAGCTGATCCACTTGCATTTTCAAACGGACAATGGCTTGGGTGTTAGTGTTTATGAGTTGACCCATGGTTTACATGAAATTGTTCAGTGTGGCATTGGTGTCAGCATTGGATTTGACCAGGACTTCTAGGCTTTTCTCTAGAGAACTAAGTTTTTTGTTATTATTATTGAAGCTTGATGGGTTGTTTGTTACAGGGTTGATAGTCATAAATAATACAGTATTTGCGATGGAAGGTCAATTTTCGTTGCAAATACTCTATTATTTACGATATAATATTTCGTCACAAATAATCTATAATTTTAAATTTAAATTTTTATTCTTTCAAATATTAGCGACAAATTTTTTTGTCATAAATAATGACTATTTACTACGAAAAGATGTTATGTCGTCAATACTCAATTATTTACAATGTAATATTTTCGTTACAAATAATCTGTAATTTTAAATTTTTTATTTTTTCAAATATTAGCGACGAAAAGTTTCATCATAAATCATATAGTATTTATGACAGAAAGTTAGTTTTCATCGTAAATACTTCATTATTTATGATATAATATTTTATTATAAATAATCTATAATTTTAAATTTTTAAATTTTATTTTTTTTAAATATTAGCGATAAAAATTTTCATTGTAAATAATTACTATTTACGATGGAAAATAACTTTGCATCACCAATACTCAATTATTTGTGACGTAATATTTTTGTCATAAATAATCTAT
>KE504772.1:1001785-1015790 GCA_000441515.1 Elaeis oleifera | reverse complement strand
CTTCATTCTTTTTTTTCTTCTCAGAGTTACAGGATGCTCATGATTGGCTGTGGTATGGATTTACGGGTGAGCAGATATATAGATAGAGTGTCATGATATCTGATCAGAGGATTAAAAAAATTTCAATTGTAATTATGTAAGTTTTACTAATTATTATTGAAATTAAATATTATGGATATTGAGGTTGTAATGAATTACTTTTGGTCTTGCATATTCTTTAGAGTTTACTCTAAGAAGTGTGTGGCCATCACGTATCCTATGCGAATGTTGGATTCGGAACGTGACAACTTTTGCACGAGAAATATGTAGAATTCGCTCAGGTAGGCTACAGTAGCAACCTACGCTCCAAGGTAGATCCCCACGGTGCCTTGCCGTCGGTTAATGGGGGAGCAAAAAATACGTACAAGCGTCTTGTTTAAGAGAGGAGAGGTGATGGGGATGCCAAAGCCCCACACTAGTTCGGCCTCTGGCGTAGATCCGCAAACATGCTTGAAGCTTGCACCCTACGACTGTCCAACTGTGGAGGTAGAAATAACCTGTTCCAGAATCAGGAGGGGCTTTAGCTTGGAACCAGAAGATTCTATTGTTCGCGTCCCCCCCCCCCCCCCCCAACCAAAAGCTCCAAATCGTGATTGCTAGATGACTTCTTCTAGCCATTTTCGAAGCTGGGATCCTTGATCCTCCCAACCAAGCAGACATTATGTTTGTCTCCCCAGTGAACGTGCCCAGCCATCTTATTTTTGCTTCGATTAGATGCTAGACCCTTTGGGAGTAGGGGCATAATGAGAATATATGCTTCACCGTTTCCTTCGATATCCCACAGAAATGGACAGGCATTTGGCGCCGGCCAACCACGCTTCCTTAGATTCTCCCCAGTAAGAAGCTTGCTATTGATTGCTAGCCATTTAAGAAATTACGCCTCCATGCATGAAGAAAAATATGCACCTTTAACTGAGAATTCTCTTGACTCCATTTCCATTTCTGTCGGAAACTGATTCAAACTTGGGCTACAGTTGTTGACCGTTGTTGATATGCTGTCTTCTTGTTTTTTAGTTACTATCATTTATTTAGATTATGTATTTGGTTGTTGATTGAGTCAAAATATTTATCTAGTTGTTGAGAGTCTTTAGAAGTCTTGTTATACGAGGATATTGCGCTGATTTTGTGCATCATGCATATCAAGCGAGTCTGTTTAAAATACCTATGTAGAGATTATAGTATGGGAGTTCAATTTTAAGAATTCAACTCAATAAAGAGTTACTTCCTTTCTACCACTTTCTTCCTAACAAATCTGGTATCAGAGCACGTTGGTCTGCAACTATGAGGAGAGAAAAACTTTCTAGCTTGAGTGGAAAAAATGAGTTCAAAATGCCATAGCTGCCAACAACAATGCCATAAGCCCCTCCCAGAATATTCCTTTGTTTACTGGTATTATTATCAATTTTGGCGTGTTAAAATAAGATCTTGTTTGTATCATATGATCTCTGGGATTTGGTTGAGAATAGATTTGTAGATCTTGCTGATTCAGAAGAGGCTCCAAGATTGACAGTAGCTCAACGTAATGAACCGAAAAAGAAGAAAAGAAAAATGTCAAAGCCTTGTTTATGATTTAGCAGGCTTTGGATGAGGCCATATTTCCAACAGTAATGGGTGCGACCACATCAAAAGGAGCATCAGATTTGCTTCAAAACGAGTATCAAGGCTCGATCAAGGTTGTCATAGTGAAGTTGCAGATGCTTTACCGAAATTTCGAGAATTTGCAGATGAAAGCTTCTGACACAATTCAGGATTTCTTCACAAAGATATCATCTCTTGTGAATGCAATCATGTCTCTTGGAGAAGATTTGACAGAGAAAAAGATTGTTGAAAAGGTTTTAAGAAGCCTTTCTCCCAAATTTGATCATATTGCAGCACTTGAAGGATCTAAAGATTTCTCTGAGTATTCACTGATTGAGCTAATGGTATCTCTTCAAGCACATGAGCAGCGGTTGAATAGATCAGTGACACTTCCTTGGAGCATGCATTCAAACAAAGGTGAATGAAAAAGAAATCTTGACGGCTCAGGAAGAGGAAATAATGACAGAGGTCGTGGATACGAAAATCCAACAAATGGAAGGGATCGTGGCAGATCGAATGGGCAGTGCAGAGACTTCAATGGAGATAATGAAGGCAACTTTGCCCCATGTACGATTGGGGATCGAAAATCTAATGAAGAGAAAAAAACTGGATCAAAAATAAAATCCAATCGAAATAAAAATGCTCCAATGCTATTATTGTAAGAAATATGGCCATATAGAAAGAAATTGTTACTTGAAGGCTAAAAGAAGCAACCAAAATTTCATGAGAAAAAAAAAGCTAGTGATGATAGTTTATTTCTTACTTGCTTGGCTGATTATACTGATATATGTGATGAAGTTTAATATCTAGATAGTGGTTTCAGCAACCATATGACAGGAAACAGAAATTTTTTTTGTGGAGATTGATGAAGCTATGAAGTCTCGTCATAATGGGAGACAACAACAAAACACACGTGTGTGGTTTGGGTATAATTTCAGTAATGACTAAATTTGGTACGAAACTAATGTATAATGTGATGTATGTTCCAGGTTTGGCTCAAAATTTTCTAAGTTTGGGTCAATTGATGAGGAAATTTGATAAGAAAGGGTTGCTATATAGTATTTGACAATTATGGATGTATGATTTATGATAAAAGGAACATGAATCTCTTGTATTCAGTCCATCGTATCTTTCTTAATTATTTTTATTCTTTCTAATTATTGGACTCGATCATATATAGGATTATAATAGTCTCGATATGAAGATATCCAAAGTAGCATATTACGATCTGATCTATTCATTAAAGATTTTAAAATAATTTTAAATTATTTGGATTGATTGGAGTACGTATGAAGTAAGTAATACTATACTTTTTTAAATTTATCAATAAATTATAAAATATTTTATATTAAATTATTTATTTTTTATAAATTTAATACATGTTATTTTGAATTACCAAATATGCTCTTTTTCTTATATGTTAAATGATTTATGATCGAATATATTGATTTTGATATAGATTTGATTGATTTCGATGTCACATGATTTATTAACTTTTTGAATTAGAATATACAAAAGTATTTTGATTTGAGATGCATTTTGACTCACAACCTGACAATATATTGAACTCTACTAGTGGTAGTTAAACGCTGGTATTTCGATATCTTGTCAATCAGGATTGTGTACTGGTATTCTACTGGTATTCCGACATCCTATCAGTAGAGGATGTGCACTAGTATTTCGATGCCCTGTTAGTGAGGATTGTGTGTTAATACTTCGATATGTTATCAGTAGGATTTATGTATTAGTATTTCGATACCTTACTGGTGGAGATTATGCGCTGATGCTTTGATACTCTGTTAGTGGGGATTGTGTGCTGGTATTTTTGATACCCTAACAGTGGATATTGTATGCTGGTATTTTGGTATCATGCCATTGGGGGTATACAGTGGCATTTTAATTTAGTTCATGGCTGTCGAGGCGAAAATGATATTTGAAAAAATCGATTTATGAATAAAATAAATCATATAGATCTATTTGATTAATATTGTATATTTTCATTTGATGCATATTGTTTACTTATTTTCAGTACATTATTACTGTTGAATTTATCTAGTTAAAGTATATATTGCTTACTGGATAGTCTAGCTTATTACTCTATATTTTACTATTATTACATATTCAGAGGACTGACTTGATTTGAAGAATTCAATATGGGAGAGCGAATTAGAAGTAGAATTTGATATCTTTATTTAAATTAAATTTTATTGAAATTGATTAAAACTATAAAATATTATTTATAAGTCATTTGATTTAGTTATTGAAATTAAATTGAATATTAATTATTTGAATTTTATTCTACTGTTGTTTTATTATATCGTAATAAGATGTTTTATATGCTTGTGGAAAGAAATCTCTATAAATATATGGTGATTGCCATGATCTCTTAGTTGCAACCTCTGGTTTGGGGCATAACATCTTATAAAGCCCAGAAAAAAACTTTCCTCTCGGATTCTGGGTGATGGATGCTATCATTAGTTCCATCATGGTCAATGAGTTTGATAAGCTGGAGAAATGTAAAAAGAGAGTAGCAGCATAGGTATGACAGATTTTGAAGCCATGACCAATTTTGATATTTCTTTCCCTTCTACTACTGAATCACACCAGACATCTCTTCTTGTTTGTGTTTTATAGAGCAATTTAGTTATTCAGCTGAGGTCCCTCAATGCAGAAGTGGGACCAGTGTTTGACGCGCCAATTGTTTAGATGGACTCCATTCCACTGGAGAATTTCGTTCCCGTGAGAAAGAGGGTGATAATTTCATGAAGTTGCGGAGAGCATTAGAAAGCAGGTAATTTAAGACTTGTACTATGAGTGTCCCTTCCAGTCGGTGACTAGCCATGATTTTCATTTAATATGGATTTCTGTTATCCTACTCCCAGAAAACCATACAGCATGCAATGTCCACCATCCGGTTCAAAATTGCCGGCTTAGATCAAGTATTGGTTAGCTGGTAGTAAAGGTGAAAGTGCAGGAATTTTTTTTTTTTGCAATTTCTTTTAAAGACCATGCGTTGATCCAAGCTAGAGGAGGACAGAGAGGGAGAGAGAGGAAAGTGAAGGAAGGGAGGGAGGGGGTGGTTGGCGGGCGACCAACCTCCAAGTCAGATTTGGCCGGTGGTGGTCGGATCTAACTAGCAGCTATTTTGAGAGCTAGAGAGAGAGGAAGGAAAAGGGGAACATGAAGGAGGGATGAAGCGAAAATGTGGAGGAGAGAGTGGTTCGGCGGCCGACCGGAACTGACCGAGAATCAGATAGATTCACCCTCTTTTCGGTGGTCTCATATGTGTCTATGTCTTTTTTATTCGTAACAACACATGCGTCTATGTTGCTAAATTCTAATCTCTATCAACGAGACGGACTATATCCTTGGCCAGCATGTTAGATCCAGCCACTCAATATGTTGCCTGTTTTTGGATCCCTCAACCCAATTGTAGTGTAGTTTTTTCTAGGTCGTCCGACCCCCAGATAACCAAGAAAGAGGATATATTATACCTACACCACATTCACCACACACCAATCATACAGCTTGATTCATATGGGCCCCATCGAATTGTTGTCTGCGTGCATTGTCTCGATTTATTCAAGTATTGCACAGTTACAGTACAATTTTTGGATAAAAAAATTTTTTGATCAATACAAGAAAATAGGTTTTAACGGCGGCTATTAGCGATGGTTACTTTGTCGTCGCTAATAATCTTTTTTACAGACGATAAATAACGACCAAAAGATGATCCATCGTAAAAAGAAAATTATTAGCGAATAAATTTTGATTTTTAACAACGGTTAATGGCGTCGCTAATAAATAATAATTTTATTTTTTAAATTTGAACGTAAGATTATTTGCAACGAAAATATCGTATTAGCGATGGTATTTTATCATTGCTAATAACTAGTAGCGACAACATTATTACCGATGGTTTTAGCAGTCACTAATGCCCCTAAATTTTTTCACCATTGATTTCTCCCTCTCCACCCGTCGCTAATACTCCTAAATTTTTCACCATCGATTTCTCCCCCCCTCCCCTCACCCCTCGATTTTTTGCTTCCTCACTATTTTTAGGGTCCCCGCCCTCGTTTTCCCCCACCCTCCTCTTGATTTCTGGATTGGCTTCCCCGCCGGTGACTGACCAACCCCCACCTCTCGTTCTCCCTTACTTCCACGCCCCCCCACCATCCTCAGTTTTCATCTCCCTATCGGCAACCGACCGACCCCCCATCTCTCCCTCTCCTAGTTCTCCAGCTCACGCACGCCATCACCCTCACCGGCATCTCAATGCTGCTTCCCCGTTGTTGCCGTCCACCTATCAGATTCCCTGCGCCGTGTCCCATCCCAATTCCCCAGCTTAAGCCCTCTCCATCCCCCTTTGCCGTCCCTGCACCACCGTTCCCTTGGCGGATATACCACCTCCCTTGTCAAATCTGCTCTCCCCATGCAATGACATCGTTTCTTGCCAGATCTGCCGTTCCCCTGCTGGATATGTCGCCCCCTTTGTAGGATCCACTCTCCCTACGACGGTGATGCCATTCCCTTATCGGATCTACTGCCCCCTTGCCGGATCCATCACCCCCTTGCCGAATCCGCTCTCCCCCTACCAGATCTGTCGTCCCCACATCGGATCGCCATCCCTATTCCCGCACCACTATTCTTGCATCGCAGGTGTCCTTGTGTCTGCGTACCCATTCTTTTGGTGAGTATCAGCGACGATGGTGGCAACGACGGTAGAGCCGTCGCTAAAAATCTTTTATTTCAATATATTAATTAATTTAATTAGATATTCAATTAATTAATTAGATATTAATTTAATTAATTAATTAAGTATTTTATTTAACTATTATTAGGGCTGGAACTGGGCTCGGACCAATCTGATGGGCTTCGGGCTAGTCCAAATTCAGATCGGACTTTGGGCTAGGCTTGAAATAGTTCAAGCCGAGCTGTGGCCTAATTATAGGGTCTATTTGAATTTCGGATCGTGCTCATATATATCTTTGGCCTAGCCCAGGCCCACCCAGCCCGGCCTGAGAGTGGGCTCGATACTGTCGGCCCATGTCCAACCTAAAACTAGCAGTGCTCTATACATAAAGAGGCTATAATGACTGCATGTGCGAGATGCATCTAAAGAGTCTAGAGAGAGATGGAGGTGATGCATTTCTGTTCTTGTTATTGTAGTTGTAGGGCAAGCTTAGACGGTTTGTTATATCACAGGCAACTGCTTGCAACCACCTTATGGTTAAAGGGACAGAGGATCTTGCAATACCTTATTTTCAATGGTAGATCTAAGCCTTCTTCTTTCCTTTTTTCCTTATTTAATTTGTTGGTCTTTGATTTAAGCACTATTTTAAGTTTTATGTTATTTTTAAAAAATTTCTGCTCCTAGTTTGCAACCTTCTTACTTTACAGCCACCTTATCGTTCGGGCCCGTCCAAATAGGTTTGGGTCAAGCTCGAGCTTGAGCCAAGGTCGGGCACGGGCCTGGTTTCTCCTAAAATCATTAGGCCTAAGCCTGACCTGAAGCCCGAAAAAATTCTCAGATTGGGCTCGGGTAGGGTAGGGCCCAACCTAGTCCGACTCAATTCCAATCCTAAATATGATGAAGATTTTGGATGGCTGATTTTCAATTAATGATCCTTACTAGAATAGATATTGCATCTTCTGAGTCTTTTTTTGCTCTTCCTTTGCTCTGCTTTTTGTTCTTTTTCCTACTCAGTTGTCTATTTTAAAAATTTTACACTGCATAGAGCTATAGATCCGTCTTTTGATTAATGTACATATTCTATAATATCCGTATATTTATATATTTTTATATGAATAGGAGAATTATATACATTGGTCAATTGATTGTGCAGTTTGAATAGTTTGAGAATTGTAATTAATTCTATAGGTAATTATAGTAATCAAATGGTATGTTGAGGGTTCGAGAGAAATTTTGAATAGTATTTTTTTAGTTCTCCTCATACATCTTCAGCTCTCATGTAGCAAGCTCACATGGTTTTACGCCACACATACTATACAGTAAACTCTAATACTTAAGATATTCTTTTTATATTATTTTATCCTTTATTATCTAATATAATATTCTTTATGATGTCTTGATACTTTCAGGTTTGGATGACGTGGGGTCACCAGTGACCCCATCATCATGTAGAGCAATGTCCGACTCTCAGAGTTAGTGGTGTGGTAGAGGATCCGTCCAGCTCGCAGCACCTCCGATTCGATCGAAGGATAAAGAGCTCATCTACATTCAGAGTCACTCGTAAGTATTATATTTTCACTGAAAATGTTTAAAATTTAACCATTTAGAGTCTAATATTTATTATTCAAAATTAATTTTACAGCATATTTAGAGAATCTGGGATGCCCCGTGTGGTTATCAGGATCATCTGACGATTGAGTAACGCCATTACAGTGATGTATTAGTGACGATAAATACCATCGCTAATATTTTTAATTAATTAAAATTAAATAAAAAATATTAGCGATGGCTTCATTGTCGCTAATACGGTCACTAATTATCCCTATTAGCGATGGGCATCTTGCCATTGCTAGTAATGGTAATTAGCGACAAGCTTATTTTCAACTAACTTTTAGCAATGGGGTTCTGTCGTTAATAGTATTAGCGATGGGATTCAGGTTATTAGCGATGGTGAATAGCCATCGCTAATAACCCATTTTCTTGTAGTGGGCCTAGCATAATTAGGGGTGCAAATGAGTCGGGTCAGATCGAATTTCTCATAACCTGGTCAGACTCAGTTTCTCATAATTCGATCGACTCAGTTTCTTGATCGGGTCCTAATGTTGGATCCGGACCCAATCCAATGAGAAGCCCGATCTGACTCAGTTTCTCATAATCCGATCCGACCCAATTTCTTGATCGGGTCCTAATGTTGGATTCGAACCAACCCAATAGAAGATTAGGTCGGATCGGATTAGATCCGATTCATGGTCAAAAATTTTGCCCCAGTAGATCATCTGGATCAGATCGGATCCATGTATAATCCGATCCTAACTTAAAAATTCGAATCCAGCTCAGGCTCAATTCGTATGATAGGCTAATATATGAGAAGTTATGACAAAAAAATAACATTACTTTGCTTTGGCTATTAATTTATAAGCAACCATAATTTTAACTACTAGAGCCGGTCATTATTTTAAGAAAATTTTAACACAAAATTTCACAAATGAACGGATGCCATCAAATGTTATGATGATTTTGATACATTGCTATCAAGAACTAACTAAAATATAGTTATAATCTAAAGAGAAAAATGAATACAGAAACCAACATGAAGATCATATTCAGTTTTTTGCAACATCTCTATCTTTTTTGACAACTAAAATATTCTTTCACTTTTGGTATCGTGTTTGTTCTGTAATCTAAGTAACAAGTCATAACAACAATAGATTGATGGCCTTCGCCTTGATAGCATGTATAAAATAAACATAATACCAACTATCTAAGTATAAATATAATTTCTCAGAATCTCATAGTTAAATTGAGTAAAATTGTATAACAAATAATAATACTATAAGAGCATTTGAAATTCTAATCTTACTCTATTTACTCTATGGTTTATATGTTGGATCCAATACTGAATTCGGATAGGATTGGATCGGGTCTAAATTCAGTAAACCCAGACCTGACCTAGGAAATCAAATAGGTCCGATTTTAGAACCCAACCAAGCCGCATGGGTTCTTTAAAATGGATCGGATCGGGTCTCAGTGGGTCGGGTCATAGGTCGACCCGACTCATTTACAGCCTTAAGCATAATGCCATAATTTTATCAAACCATCATATATATTTAAATTAGGATGAAGAGAAATTATTAGATCAGATGAAATCATCTTGGAGTTGTTGCCATGATATTAAAAAAGAAGAAAGAGAAAAAATAGAATAATTTCTATGAATTTTTTAATTATGGACTGCTATTAATTAATTAATTATTTATTTATTAAAATAGGTTGATTATATGATCTGGGTTAATGGACATACATGTAAGCTCAATATTGTTGGTAATCCTTGCATTTTGGACTATGTGCACCTTATGTTGGGTGGTGTATTTGGGATGGCATGGTGTAAGCCTGAACTCGATTTAAGCCCATGATGGGAAGACCTATTAGGGTTTAGTTTTAAATGGCTAGATCCTCTCTCTCAACAGGCGGCTGTTCGACAGTGCCCTCCTCCTCCTCTCTGCAGTGATTGCAGGCCACCATCTGGGCAAGCGGTGGTGACTCTGATGGGTAGTGGTGGGGTGCATAAGCCCTCCCTTCCTCCCATCAACGATCAAACAACACAAAAAAAAAGAGAAAGGGGCCGCCGGCTCCTTCACGTCGTGCCCTCCTCCCCTTGTTTTAAAGGTGGCAGAGTAGAATTGATGGCCGACAGAGAAGGCAAGAGAGGGGATGGCGGTTGGCCTCCCATCGACCATCAAACCACATAGTGATGGGGAGCACCGGTTCTGGGCCCCCTTTGCCAATGCTAGATGGGGCTTCTTTGGCCACCGGCCTCCATGCCCACCAGCGACAGGTGACAGATCGAGGCCGATAGCCGACTGAGATGACTGGAGAGAGGAGGGTGGTTGGTCTCTAGCATGCTTCTTGGCACCCTCTTCCATCGTGAGGATGAAACCCACTAACAATTTTCGAGTTTGGGTTTTGGGTTCGATCCTAAATTCGGACCCAATTTGATTATTTGCTTACACATAGCAAATTTGCAGATAAGCCCCTAGAAATTACGTATTTAAAATAGTCCAACAAAATTATAGTTTAGTCTCTATAATAAAATTCATTGTATAAAGATCCTTATGTTGTAGTTTAGCCCCTGCTGAAGTTTATTATTTCATAATAGTCCTTCAAAACTTCAATTTAGTCCTTGAAAAAGTTTATTTTTGATGATAATTCTTAAATTTAATTTTAATATTTTATAATTATGTGACATAAAATATCATTTTAAAATATTTTTGAGATATAATAGCTTAAAAATTATTTTGACATGTGATGGACCCTCTAGTAGCATGTACTTTCTCTAGTTGTATATATAGTTTACATACTTTTAGTTTTCTTTAGGAGGTTAAATAGGTCAAAACATAAATTATTTATTTGAGCCATACAAATTTGTTACTATAGCTTTGAAATATGATATTATGCTATAATATGATTAGTGGGGTGCATATTGTTAAGTATCCCATTCTAGACTTGATTGTTTACAGGCATACATGTGGTTAAAGTATGCCGACTTGTATTTATTTGGATATTTATTTTCATATATAGATAATTTTATGGGTTGGCATAAATATTTATCACCAAAGTGGTTTATTTGTTTCAGTTCATGGGATTTTACATCATGAGAGAAATATTTTCTAGTTATAGCATACAATCACCTACCCAAAGAGGTTATTGTATGTTTTAATTAGAAATTGCATGGAGCATTGTGTTGCGATGGTGCTCTAGTTTTTGGGGTCTATCTACCCAAAGAGGATAGGCTTCTGAATGCTAGTGTATTTCTTCTTGTGGCTTCATGTGAAGAGCACTTATGCATATTATAAATTCTGCTCAAAGGGGAATATGTGATAGTATTTGGGCTCTTGTTTATAGCTTATGTTGTTTATATATATGCCCATTGACTAATATTTTGTATTCCTGCTATTTGATTATACTGTCTCATTCGGTGTAAATAATAACAATACTATTGTTGAGATATTGACTAGGTCAAATTTTAAAAGGTGGAAGCAAGACATAGAATTTGCTCTTGGGATTGTTGACATTGACCTAGCATTGCGTGAAAATAAACTTGATGATCTCAATGATCAGAGTATACTTGAACAATAGGATTATTTATCAATAAAAAAATCTAATAGGCTTAGGTTGATTGCTATTAAGAGGTCTATTTTGAGCATCTTCTAAGTGGTCTGCTAGAGAAAAAATGCTAAAGAACTGTTTGATGCTATAGGACAGAGATATCTTATGTTTGAAAATACTGAGTCTGGATGCCTAATGAAAGAACTAACAATTATAAGATATGACAGTATTAGGGGTATCTGAGAATATATTCTGAAAATGATTCATCCCAAACCAAGCTTAAGGATCTCAAAATTGACTTGCTTGATTTTTTTGTTGTACCTCATACTTTGAATTCCTTACCTGTTGAATTCTCCCAAATCAAAATTACCTATAATACTCTGAATAAAACTTGGAGTGTTAATGACTTAATCACCAAATGTGTTGCTGAGAAAGAAAGCTTAAGAAAGAAAAGAGTAAGAGTGCCCTTCTTTCTTTTTAATCTAAATCCTATTCTAGCAAGGGTTCTGTGAATCAGAAAGACGTAAACCTACTGTGCCTAAACAGTCTCAAGGTGCTAAAGGACATGGTAATAACTTCTGTCAGAATCATTCTATAAGAGGCCCCGAAGCTGTCATTGAAAAAAAATATCAGATATTTTCACTATAAGAAGAAAGGCCATATAAGGAATCAGTGCCACAAGTTCAAATCTTGAATAAAAAAAATAGAAAGATAAGCCTTTAGCTCTTATTTGTTATGAGTCAAACATAGTCAATATCCTTATTGATTCCTGATGGATTGATAGTGGTGCTACAATTCATGTTGCCATTTCTTTGTAGGAGCTCATAAGCAAGTGGAAACCAAGTCTGAGGGAGGCCAAGCTGAAGGTAGGAAATAATCTTGAAGTTGAAGTAGAATATATAAGTATTGTTAAGTTGTCTTTCGAGTCCGATTTTGAAATTTTCTTGGAGAACACCTTTTATATACCTTCTTTTAGAAGAAATTGGATTTATGTTTTCTCTTTAGATAGGCTTAGATTTGGTTTGATTTTGTAATGAAACTTAATTTAATATTTAATTCTTAGATTATTAGTTATGGTATTTGAATGATGGATTATATAATTATGTTTAGCTTGTGATAATCCATATGCTTCTTTAAATATTGAAATATAGTTGCAAAGTGTTCTAAGATTAAAGATAGATCCTTTATATTGTGGTACAAGTGCTTAGGGTACGTATCTAAAGAAAAAATGATAGATTGATTAAGGATGATATCCTACTGTCTTATATTTCGGAGATATGGAGATTTGCATTGATTGTATTAGATATAAATTGACTAAGATTAAAGAAAAGGTGCAATTCATAGTTCAAGCCTTTTGAAAATAATCCACACTGATATTAGTGGACCTTATTCCTCGACAATTTATGATAATAAATACTTCATCATGTTTATATATTGATGATTTTCTCAATATGATTATTTTATTTAATTAAAGAAAATCAGATGCTCTTGAAAATTTAAAATCTTCAGAACAGAAGTTGAAAATAATTGAAAAGATCATCAATATCATGAGATCCGATCGTGGGGTGAGCATTATGGCAAATATGATGTGACAAGATAGTATATGGGTCCGTTTGCCAAATATTTATATGATTATGGAATTGTTGCCCAATATACTATACCTGATAGCCCTGAGCAGAATGGTGTGGTTGAAAGGCATAATCACACCCTTAAGAATATGATAAGAAGCATGATAAGTAGACCTAACTTATCAGAATATCTGTGGGTTGAGGCTCTTAAAACTATCTTATATATCTTTAATAGAGTCTCTAGTAAATCTGTATCTAAAACACCTTTCGAACTTTGGACTAGTAGAAAATCTAGCTAAAATTATTTTCGAGCTTGGGGTTATCCTGTAGAAATAATAAATATATAATCTGATAGAGAAAAGATTGACCCCAAAATCAGTCGTTGTTATTTCATTGGATATCCAGAACATGCTAAAGGACACAAGTTCTATAGTCTTGGGAGAGGTAACAGAATTGTCGGCTTACTGGCTGCTAAATTTCTAAAATTTGATGTGATTATGTTGAATCTTCTTGGGCTATTGATGTTGATAGTAGTTAGATTGAGATTATCTTCATTTCTATGTCTATATCACATGAGAAGATAGTTCTTGCACCCATTGATAGAGTGGATGTTTAGGGCCCTCAGCCTCTTGCTCTTATTGAGAATCTTTAGCCAGCTCAGCCTGCACTACAAGAAAAGAGGGTTTTTATGATGAAAATATTTTCATCATAAATAATAAGTATTTATGATAAAAAATAAATTCATCTCAAATAATAAAATATTTATGATGAAAATAATTTTTCATCACCAATACTTTTATATTAGTGATGGAAAGGAATTTCATCGTAAACAATTATTATTTGAGAAGATAATTTTTATCATAAATAATAAAATATTTATTTAATTTTAAATTATAAATATTCATGATGAAAATATTTTCATCATAATAATTTATGTATTTATGATAGAAAATATTTTTTCATCGAAAATAACATTATTCCCAATGAAAAATTTCATCATTAATATTTAAAAAATAAAAATTTT
>KE504772.1:975448-991020 GCA_000441515.1 Elaeis oleifera | reverse complement strand
AACCATCTGTCGACATACTATAAGACTCCATTAGATGTTCTCTCTGTGGAACAGTTCAGTGAATTCATTCTCTAATGAGTACCTACATTCTTGTATTAGTATCACTATACAAGTGATTGTGAGATCAATCACCCTCTCCATCGAGCATGCATGGATGTAACAGTCTTATCGACGTCATCGATCCCTGACTCGATGATCCAATGACTAAAAATATTTTAGACTAGAGCTATCAAGATTTTAGATTTCACTGACATGATCTCATTATGACCTTAAAATTATTATCCTAATTTATGGTGTTCGTCATAATCATAAATAAAATATGATGCAGCAAATCATAAAATACAATACCTCATAAATAAAATAATCGATATCATACAAATGAGTAGAAAGATAACACAGAAAAGTCACATCGCATCACCAATACAATTGGCTTATAGGGTACTATTATTTCAATCTTCTACTTGCACTAAAGCCAATCGTCCATGTACCTGATGTCTATGCAATCAAGGTGGCGAACACACTACTACTGTGTCAAGGCTTAGTGAATTGATCTATTATGTAGTTCTTTATATCAACTCATTTTATGATCTCATCATGAATGAAGTGAAAGTGCTTGAAGATGTATGTGGGTTCTTAGTGAGACCACGCCCAACTCAGCGATGAATTCTTTCATCGAGTGACTTTCTTTAGCAATCTTCACTAACAGTAATTAATTGAGTCAAACATAGTTTGCTGTTTGAAACTCTTTTAATTCATTACTCCTCTAGTACTACTCAAGTACTTGAAATATTTTTATAGTTTTTTAATGATCTTATCATGGATATGCTCGAAATCATTGGTTATGCCTAAGGTATAACCACATCAGACTTGGTACATAGCATACATGGATAAGTAAACACCTTCACACCCATTCATGTTGAACACCTTCAACACAAAAATTATGTACCTAGATTGGGACAAGCCTAGCATCCATTGGATCTATCTCTATAGATACAAAGTATATTGGATGCTTCACCCAAGTCTATCCAGAAAAACTTTTGTGATAAACATGTCATTGATCGAATGCAACATCGAGACAATCTTCCCAATATACAATATGTCATCCACATACAAAATCAAAATTTAGTGGGACTCCCACTTATCTTCTTGCACACACACGGTTTATCCATATTTTGATAAAGTCAAATAATTTGACTGTCTTATCACAATGGACATATCAACTCCTCGATGCATGCTTTAATTCACAAATAGATTTATCCTCCCACTAGAAACAAACTCTCTAGATGGTGTTCAGCTATAGCAAGTAACATCCAGATGGACATTCCTGTTTAGCAACCTATTGAGTCACACCCACAGGTGCTTCAATCAAGGTCCATATTTGGTTGATGTATAGGAAGTCCATTTTGAATTTCATGGCTTCAAGCTATTTGTCAGAGTCTCTACTTATGACGGCTTCCGAACAAGTCAAGAAACATCATTCTTAATGATGTATGATGTATTGTCATTCATAATGTCAAAATCCATATCTGAGTAGTACATTACATACTCTTACTGATGTTCGAAAAGGATGTGTGTGTCGTGGTTGTGCCTCATCAGTGGACACATCTAGTCGATGATCAACTTGTGGACACTCTACAGGTTATTGAAGGATAGTTCATAGATCTTGAATTTCTTAAGTTCAATTATCTTCTCACTATCCCTTTCTTGGATAAACTTTTTTTTCAAAAGGTCATATGCCTACTGATAAAATACCTTTATTCAATAGAATGGTAGAAGTAGTATCACATACTACTCTTAGGATAACCCACAAACTTATATTTATTTATTCTGATATGAAACTTATGTACATCAACTCTTTTCATATAAGCTGGACAACACGCCTCTTTCCTTTCCAAATCTCATATGGAATGCTAGTAATAGATTTTGATGATACCTAATTCAAAATATTTGCAGCAATATCTAGGACATTTATCAAGAAAAAGATTGGAAGGTCTGTGAAGCATATTAAGAAACACACTATATCTCATATAGGGTGTCCATCTCTGTGCTGAAAAGTTATTAGCCTTGGAACATCCATATGTATAAGGCCTAATAGCTCACTTATCTTTTTTTCATGTCCAGTAAATGGGATCTTGATCATTTTATCCATGAGATAAAATTTATAAATTTTATATAATTTAAAATTATACAGATCAAAAAACTCTTCTTTATATTACTTGTTCATCTTTAACTTACTAAAATGGCCAAGTTGGTAATACTAGAGATATGTGACCATCACATATTCTTTTCTTTCTTATTCTCATCAACATGAAGAATGATCATCATTGAGTGATAGAAATATGAGACCATTAATTTCATAGCTATAAAATTTTTAGAAAGAGAGCAATCCTTGCCCTTTATATTAATTTCAAAATTATGTTACAATGATAAAAAAATTGAAATAATATTTCTGATAAATTTAGACATATAACAACAATCTACTAGTTTTTAAATCTTGCTAGAAAGTTACACTTACAAATAAGTTCCTTCAGCTTCAGCCTGGATGGACTATCCACTAGTGCTAAACGACGTGAAGTCATCTCTCTTTAGCTTTACAGTCCTTGCAACGCTTTGCATATATGAGATCTATAGATAGTATCTAATATCTAAGAATTTAAAGCTGAAGCATTCAATGATAAATTAGTCTGTATCATATACAAACTATCAGCAGATATAACTATTACATTCTGCTACTGCTTCACACTTGCAAGACAACTCTTGTAATTTTTTTTTCATTATGCATCATTGCTACAATAAAATAGGTACCTTTGGCAGAGATATTCTCCACCTTCTCCTGAGAGATGCTATCCATAAATGAAAGAAATCAAAGTGTTTGCAAGATCAAATCCTGATTTAACTCACCATTCATGATAAAAACTTAATTAACTTAATCACATAATTAAGTTAATCAAGATTCACTTAACAATCATACTGTCACCCCGCCATATCTCATATGCAGATTTTTCTTCTTTATAGTATCATTTTTTATCGAATCAGGATCTGGAGAATAGGAGACTATCTCCTAAATGAGACTATTCTCAGGTTTCTCAATCAGTCCACATGGTTCGATCAATTAAAAGGTATCAAATATACCATACAGTGATAGTGAAGATGCAGATGTATTTATAAGAATAATAACATAAGGACTACTCATGATGATATGCACAAGTTAGATGAGATCTTTTGTCTAGTTGTGTCTTCCACTTATATTAGCAAATTCTATAGCCCTCAAGTATGGAAAGTGAGAAACCCTATCATGAGATTTCTAAATGGGGTTGAGATATCAATTTCTCTTCAAAAGCCTTGTGGTTGCACAACAAATCTTTGAGGAGTTCATAGGTAGGAACTCTTTTCAATTATATCTTATACAATTTCCAACATAATTTTTGCCTCTAAAATATATTTAGCCTTATAGTTGCATAACAAACTATAGTATTTTAATTAAGTCTTATCCTTCATTTCTATATAGTCATATCTGAATAATGCTGCCCTTCTGATTGCACAACAAAGCAACATATCCAAATATATCATAAGCATCACTAAGTCAACATGACATCAAGTCCTATAACAAGTCTTGTGATTGCATAACAAACTCACTATAATTTTTGATATACTCTATTTACTTAGTATGAGCTAAATAGCATCATTATGCAGTAAAACAGTATCATATCAGTCTCCATAGTAAGCCTTGTGGTTGCACAACAAACGTACTATGATTCTTGACACAATACTGATTTGGCATGAAGGAAAGCATAGGTAGTGTTCTCAACACTTCGCCATTCTTAACTTAATATAATTTAAATAAAAGACTTAGGTCTCAAGCACATCCAAAATATTTACAAATACATCACATGCAATTATATTTGATTTTAACTACCAGCATATAAGAGCAAATAAAATCAGATGGTTATAGACTTTTAATGTAATTTATCCGAGCCATAGGATAGAATTTGGGTCAAACCATAGGTGCATCATAGATTGAACCATCTCATGGTCGATCTACATGCACCTCTGCTCTCCAATCGCCTTGTAGTCCAATCTTCATCTCCATGAAGGCTTGTATGAATACTCCGTCTTTATCCAAAAATAGAAAGAATAATTTTATCTATTTTAATAAATTTTTTCATAATTTATATTAATATATAAAAATCTCAATCAACAGTTAAAATCATACAAAGAAGGTACAGTAAAAATACAATACATCAGGGGCACCCAGCCTCTATGTAACTATTACAGATATATCTATATAAACAGCCAATATGAAAGTATTCATGCATACATCCATCATATGGATGTATCCTAGTCCATAACCACTCATCATGTATTTATAATAATTATAAAATATGATAACAAGAATTTTCATGTTATTCTAATTATGATATCATTCATAAACATATCAATTAAGATGTTTAAACCCATGGGCATAGGATCCATCTAGGATTTTTGATTCGGGTTTCACTCTTGATCCAATTTTAATTTTAAATCAACCATATATCATCCTTTTGAGTTGAGTAGACCAATTCTTAAACAGACTCTAATCTAATTAGGTTAGCAAAGATCCGATCAATCATGACTCAAGCCTTAATCAATTTAAGTCCATGATAATTTGATCAACCTTAATTAAATATAATTTCTAATCAATTAAACTATGAATCTGATTTAATCTACAATCATAAATCTTAATCATATTAGATCAATAAATTGTAGTTAAACCAAACTCATCGATTAAAATTCTAATCCATGTCTGAAGTATCTCTTCCATGATCAGATTTTTCGGCCCACACATAGCTAGGACAATAATCATGATGGAAGACCCACCATGACGAATGCCTAATTCTATGATGGCCGGCCTTTGGATCTTGGGTTAATGCATCATATGTAAGAACTTTATGTCTTGACAATATACATCACATGTATCATTCCAAGACTCCACGTATCATATGTACAAGACTTACAATTTCATGAAAAATCAGATCGTAGGATCTAACCTAAACTTATCACAAAGTATTAAGGCCATAGAATTATATACCAAGGTTTGATCATGGACTGATAACATTTATCCTCAACAAAGGATGCAACAAAATATTAATTAAACATCTTAGAAAATCAAATTTTGATGTAACATGAATTGGATCTAATTCATATCACAATAATAACATCTTGTTTGATTGAATCAATCAAGGGTGGCTCTGATACCACTGTTGGATTCTGATCGTGCAGTGAGATATGATTTTCAAAAATTTTTAACATGCATATAATATTGAAAACATGTTTTAATAATTAAAATATACTGACCGAAATACAAATTCTAGGAACATCTTGATGAATATAATCAAATATTTCAAGCATGCAATAAATAAGAAATTATACCATCCTGAAGATGAGTATCTGATGAACAGGTAACATAGTGATCTCCATAAGACTCCAAAGCAGAAGTCCTCCAATGATGATCCACACGGGATTGATCAGGGTCCTTCCTAATTCGATGTAGTGCTGCAGCCATCTTCACAAGACCACTGTTGATTGTCCTTCTGAAAAATGGATTGCACCACTGTCTAATAGCCTTCTATCCTCCACCAAAGCCACACCAGAGATCCTTTTCCAAAAGATCTCACCACATAAATCAGATTTAGATGTTCAATACTTGAAAAATTTGAATCTTAAGACAAGCATCACATGCTTTCCATTTTACTCCAGGCTTCCTTTCTATTTTCTCTCCTCCTTTTTTCTTCTTTTCTCTTTGTTCTTTGATTTTTCTATCTTTATCGTCACAAACCAGCACCCAAAATCCCAGCAAAAATGGCACACACCATCCCATGGCAACGCCCCCTTTTATAAGGTATAAAGAGATGCCTTATCCACCCATGGGATGCCAACTTTTGGCGATAAAAATTCTCACACGAAGAAATGAATTTGGTGTGGAATATGTTGTATTTCACAAATAGGACTCTCCTTTTTTATGCATAGAAATCAAGGCATCAATAGATAATCCGTGGGATTAAGTGGGTGTGGGAAATAATAAAGGAAGTTAAGAGTTTTAAACAAGGACTCTCCTTCTTTCTCATCGCAAAACAAATGGGCGTCCCATTATTTTGGCATGAAAGATCCTTCATGAAGAAGGATTCCTCCTCTTCTATGTCAACAAAATCCCAAGAGCCATCTGATGGCACGTCCATTAAAGATGGTGGAATTTTAGGCAAGCAGATTAAGAAGAGTAGCCCAGAAGGACTCTTCCTTCTGGGTGCCAATAAATATGGACGGCACACTTACTTTCCATGGCTTTATGGTGTGGAGAAGATGGTTTCCAGATAAACACTTTCAAGTAAAGTGTTTAGCCAAATCAGAAACCAAATAGATTAAACCTAATCCCAGTAGGTCAAGACTATAGGCTTAGGGTTAGCACAAACATCTTTACACCAAATTCAATTGGAAACTTAGATTAATTCATGTGTTAGCAATTTAATTAACCCATAGGATTTACAATAAATCCAAATAGATTAGATCAAGAGTAAATCTCTATTATATGTGATATATTAGATTCCATATCTAGCCAGTAGTAGACTCAAGCTCATGATCTAATCTGATAAGATCAGTCCAAATGCATTAATTAATCAGAACATCTTTTAATTAATTTTAAATTAATTTTTTTAAGTTTTACGAGTTCATAAGTCAAGATTGACGTCTAACAACATGTCACAACTACTCGAAAGACATAAAATTTGATAGAAATATCAAAATTATTCTTCTATGATGAGTTACCATGCAATTCAATCCTTCGATCACACAACATCCCAAACAGACCATAGGCATGGAACATATCAAGCTTAAATATCTATCCATATGCATCTCAATTTGATGATGATGACTCAATGGATGAACCAGTATAAATACTTTCTACTGTTCATCCCTGCTCTGATCAGAGACTCTTTGAGTCATCATCCTATGAGATCACATAGGATATTTTCTTCTCTTACAAAAAGTGACTAATTCTTTGTTGATCACTCACAACCTTCATGCATACTTCACCAAATCTAGAACGTCCCACACACATCTCAAAGTGGTATGCTAGAGAATGAATCAAAATAAGGATCCATATACACAAGGTATCATGGTAATCTTAGATCAAAGGATCACTTGTACCACTCCAACTGGAGAACCATCTGTTGATATGCTATAAACTCCATCATATATTCTTTCTGTGAATCAGTTTAGTGAACTCATTCTCTAATGAGTATCTACATCCTTGTATTAGTATCACCATACAAGTAATTGTGAGATCAATCACTCTCTCTATCGAGCATACATAGGATGTACCAGTCTTACCAACTTCATCGATCTCCGACTCGATGATCCAACGATTACAAATATTTTAGACTGGGACTATCAAGATTTTATGTCTCACTGGTATGATCTCATCATGGTTCTAAAATTATTGTCCTAATTTATGGAGTTCGTCATAATCATAAATAAAATATAAAGTAGTAAATGACAAAGCACAATACCTCACAAATAAAATAACCAATGTCATACAAATGAGCAGGAAGATAATACAAAAAAGTCTCATTTCATCACCCATGCGATTGACTTGTAGGGCACTATTCTTTCACTACTGGCCTCCCTTCCTGATCGTACTACACCATGACCTGATGCTGGCAGTTCCACACATACAGCATGCATGTGGGACCATGAAATATCCTACTGGATGATGCACCTGCAATAAAAATATATTATGAATATATAAGAGTGTGCAATAACTATATAATAAATAAATAAATAAATAATTGACATAATAAAAATTTATTCTCATTGGGATTGTGCGATGTGGATATCGGTGGAGCTTGATCTATGGGTGAAGTATGTGCCAGAGACGTGGCTGCTGATGGAAGCTCAAATATACCGATAAGAGAAAGATGTACCTACAAAATCGAAGCCAAGGCCAATGTGGTGGGAGGAGCATGTGCCTCCAAAGCTGACACAGATGCGGAGGTGGATGCGGAGGCGAAGCTCCATGTAGTCTACCGAGTGGCGAGGGTGAAAGCTAGATAGCATTTTGGCGTCATCGTGACTTGCAACGTTAATGAACATTAACAAATATAACATATTATTGAACAATAATATTAGTAGAGCATAAATAAATAAATACTAATATTTATACTAGGATGTTGACCTACTGGCCTCTACAAATGGACATCACCATCGCTCCTAACAAATATATTTGGGATCTCGACAACACCAGATAAGTTTTGTCCTAGAGTTTATAATTTGCGCACGCATACCAATACTTAGAGTTCATAATATCATTATATATGCAAATAAAAATATTATTTCAATCATGATAATTTGAGAAGGACTAACCAAATATTGCATGCATTATAAACAAATATTTAAAAAATAAAATATATTAAATATTATTTTTAGATATATAATAAATACATCCTATCACCAACTAATAGATAAAGATAGGTCCTATCCCATTTAGGAATTACATTAATTCTATAGATTCATTACAGTAATCAAACGATATGCGACAGAGATCGAAAAAATTTCGATAGTATTTTTTTAATTTCTCATTTAAGAAGAACAAAAAAAATACTGTCCGAATTTTTTTCAAACCCTCAGTATACCGTTTGATTACTGTAATGACCTACAAATTATTTATAATTTCCAAACTATCAAATTGGACAATCAATTGATCATTGTACATAATTTTCCATCCGTACAAAAAATATATAAATATACGGATACTATAGATTATGTACACTAATCAATTGATGAGTCTATCGTTATGCAATGCAATAAGTAAAAGCAACAGGAACTAAATAATAACCTAAAAAATTTTATGCAATAAATTCCATAATAGGAATTACATTAATTCTATAGCCCAGAACTCGTGGGCATGACCCAAAATCTGTTGGCACGGCCTAGAATCTGACGGTCTAGAATCCACCGGCATGGCGCAGAACCTGACGACACGGCCCACAGCTGCCGACATAGCCCAGAACCCACCGGCTCGGCCCAGAATCCACCGGCACGGCCTAGAACCTAATGGCCCAGAATCAACCGGCACGGTCCAGAACTCGTGGGCACGATCCAGAACCCACTGGCTGTTAGAAATTGGGTAGGCAGCATGTGTAGATTTCAAAAATTCTTTTTGATTGTAGCAAAAAAATGATCGGATTAAATCTTTTAACCCCACATGCATAAGATCACATCTAATCCTACCTAAGTTCAAGAAAAAACAAACATATAATCTAAAATTTAAAAAATAAGTATGAGATCGAATCTTAATACCTTAGCATGGATAGATATTCACTGCTTTCGATGATCACAGATTCGTAAATGCTCGAGCCGCACATATGTCCGAACTCTACGGATATCCATCGAGATCAATCTCGAACTGATCTTCTCGTAGTAGATTCTTTTTCTCCAAGTAGAATCTCAGCTTTAGAAATTAGATCAACTCCTTGATCTAGACTGCGAGATCAACTTCTTGATCTGCAGCCTTCTTCTTCTTCTCCTTATTCTTCGCTGTAGATGGACAGCACCTCTACTCTTGATGTGTGGAAAGTGGGACGCCCAACCTTTGGGCATGGAAGAGAAGAGAGGGAGGAGGGGAGGCATGGAGAAGGGAGAGGGAGACTTTTGGTTTCACAAAATTCTATCATTTAGAAATCCTAGAGACACTCTTTTTATATAGGCACTACCTTGACTCAAAAGAGGAATCCAATTATCTTAAAAAGTACATCCTTATCTCATAAGAATCCTCTAACTTTTAATTTGATTTTTTTCAATAAAATCAGATATAATTGGTATATAATCAGCCCCTTTAGGTAGGTACAAGGGGTGCCCCATGAAATATAAGTCAGGTGGTTTGGGGCGCCACCACTTGGTGCCCCCCAGGGATTTCATGACATATGAGAGGGGGTGTGGCCCCTCTCTCTCTTCTCCACGCCAATCCATAAGAAGGGGTGGGCCTCTTTTGCCATATCCAGGGGCACCAAAAGAAAGAAGGCACCACCCTTCTTCCTTCTATTCCACATGCACACTTAGAGATAATTAGGAGATAATGAAGAGATAATATTAAGATAATTTATGCCAACTTATTGATATAATCTAATCCTCTTGGGCTCACAATTAAAAGCCCAATTAAACCCAAATATATTTATGTTAGGTTTAAGGCTATGGACTTGATCAAATCAAAGTTTCGAGAAGAATTAGGTTGAACCGTATGCTAGCATAGTTCTAATAAACTTAATAAGATTTCAATAAACTCTAACCCAATTGAAACTTCATAAGTCCAATTGGCAAATTCGAGATTAAATCCCTTAATGTATGACCCTATATGTTCTATTCTATCTGGTAGTGAGATATATTATGATCTCCATCATAATATCATTGAAACTCTTTTTGATGGATTGGAACATTTTCAATTCTATCCTTCGAGGGTCATCGATCATCAAAATGATGCCCAATGAGTCTCACAATCTACCAGCGACACTTAGCAGTATGTAGTGACAACCCAGTAGAATAAAAGTATGAACTTCTGATACAGTTATCATATGATTCAATCTTTCTATCGTGAGTTTCGACTTGACGGAGGTCATGAAAAACTCGTCAAATCTCATTATTAGTCATATGCAAGATTGGTTTGACTCGAGCTTATTTGTGAATCTCGTAAAATTTTTTTTCAGTATTCATACTTGCTTTGACTAAAGACTTTCTAAACACAATCTCGCAAATCGTATAGGACTTCTCCTTTTCTATCAAGGTCAATAAATTCTTTCTAGGTGTATCCTACTCCAAACAACGAATCTGGACCTATTGAAGCCAACATACACAGTAAGGACCCGAAAGGCTAGCGATCAAAAAAATATGCAGTCAAACCCAGTAATCTCACTACGAATAGCCAATGATACTGTAGGTCAAAAGACTACTCACACTACTGCAGCATCGAGAAGACCACTGACGAGTGAGTAGACATCCATGTGGTTCTTATGTTGGTCATGCTCAGTGTAAGTTGTTCTCTAACAACCACCTGCACATTCATCCCAGTGTCCCTACACTGCAAACCTAAGACTTATCTACCCACCAGGGAGGTGAATTGTGCACTGATCTCGAATGGATTGATTACTGTCCTCCGTGAAAATCTTTTGATCAGGAGTATTTAAAAATTAATCACTAATTAATATATGTCTCAAATTCTTAACTCTTTAAGAATATACAAAATTATTTTGTTATTTTTAGAACAAATCATGGACACATAAACATGATTGGAACGAAAAATTCTTTATTAATAATGAAAAGTTACAAATATAATAATAAAAATTATAAATATAAATTTTAAGTCTTGAAATTACATAATGTATCAGCCAACAATTGACTTCTAGCACACAAATCCAACAAACTTCCATTTGACCTAAAGCCAATTGGCCATATACCTAAGACTCATCTTCTCAAGGTGAGCTTCGATTTTTTGCTGGTTGAGAGGCTTGGTCAGCGGGTCTGCCATATTCAGTATGGAGTTGACTCTCTGTGCCTCGATGAACTTCTTCTAGAGGTATTTACGTATCAAGTGAAACCGTCGCTCTATGTGCTTGGACTTTGGTGAGACCTGGGCTCTTTAACGAGGGCTATAGCATCATTATTATCGTAGTGCAGTGTAATGGCATCTGATGGCATCACGTCCAGCTCCGCAACGAACTTCTTGAACCAAAAGACTTTCTTAACAGCTTCAAAGGCGACGATGTACTCAGCTTCTATGATCGAATCTATAATGATCGACTGCTTGAAACTCTTCCAGCTAATTGCACTATCATTGCACAAGAAGATACACCCCGATGTAGACTTTCTATTATCGACATCAGCCATAAAGTTTGAATCAGTGTATCCCTCAACTTTTAGCTTCGATCCTCCACCAAAGATCAATATCAAATCCTTAGTCCTTCTCAAGTACTTAAAGATATTTTAACAGTAATCCAATGTTCTTCATCTTGATTCGTCTGATATCTACTCGTGACACTCACAGCAAGTGCTATATCAGGGCGTGTATATAACATGACATATATAAGACTCCCTATTGTCGAAGTATAAGGGATCTTGCTCATGCGTTGGATCTCCTTAGGTGTGTCAGCACACATCTTCTTAGAGAGATGAATGTCATATCTTAGGCGTAAAAAATCTCTCTTGGAGTTTTTTATGCTAAACCTCTTCAGCACCTCCTTTATGTACATTCGCTGTGAGAGTCTTATCATTCTCTTAGATCTATTTTTATAGACCTTTATATCAAGAATGTAGGAGGCTTCTCTTAGATCTTTCATGGTGAACTCTTTCGACAACCATAATTTGACTGATGTCAGTATGAGAATATCATTTTCAATCAGGAGGATATCATCCACGTACAATACGGAGAATGTGACAGCACTCCTACTGACCTTTTTGTACACACATGGCTCCTCCTTATTTTTGATGAAATCAAATATTTTGATCACATCATTGAAGTGAGTGTTCCAACTTCGAGATGCTTGCTTGAGTCCATATATGAATCTTTGCAGCTTGTAGACCTTATGATCACTATCACTGGATGTGAAACCCAGAGGCTGCTCTATATAGATATCTTCCTCAAGATATCCATTTAAGAAGGCAATTTTTATATCCATCTGTCAGATTTTATAATTATGAAAGACTGCTATGGCAAGTAAAATATAGATGAATTTCAGCATAGCTACGGACGAAAAGATTCCATGATAGTCAATACCTTCGTGTTAACTATAACCTTTTACAACTAGTCTTGCCTTATAGGTCTCTACCTTACCATCCGATCCAATTTTTTTTTATAAATCCATTTATCCCCAATAGATATAATACCTTCAAGTGGATCTACTAAGGACCACACCTGATTGAAATGCATGGAGACAATTTCTGACTTCATCGTTTCCATCCATTTTTCGGAGTCTATATCTAACATTACCTCATCGTAGGTCTTGAGATCATTCATAATGTCCCTATTTTCCATAAGAAATGCTTCCTCTAAATTCTTTATAAGAATACCTAAGTATCTTTCAGAAGAATGGAAGATCCTATTTGATCTATGAGGTAGAGGTATTATCACATCTATTGGCTCATTATTGGGTTCAGGTTCTTGGACTCGATGCTCTTCAGAGACTTTCTCTTTGAGCTCAATCTTTCTTTCACTATCTTTATCTTGGATAAACTCTTTTTTCAAGAATATGGTATGACGGCTCACAATCACATTGTGATCCTCGAGAAGATAAAAGTAGTATCCCATGGTTTTCTTAGGATACCCTATAAAGTGAGCCCTAAAGGACTTAGCCTCTAACTTATCCGCCTGCTGTCGCTTGACATAGATAGGACATCTCCAAATCTTGAGATACCCAAGAGTTGGCTTCTTACCATGCCATAATTCATATGGTGTGATAGGAATGAATTTAGAGAGAATCTGATTCAAAAGATGAATCACAGAAAGCAATGCATGTCCTCAAAGAAAACAGAAAGGTCTATGAAGCTCATCATAGATCAGACCATATCTAATAGGATCCGATTCCTCTTTTAGATACCTCATTGAGCTGAGGTGTCCCTGGAGGTGTCTACTATGAGACTATACCATTATCATTCAGATAGGTCCGAAATTCTCCACTAAGATATTTTCTTCCTTGATCTGATCGAAGAACCTTAATAGATTTTTGATCTATTTTCTACTTCATGTCTGAACTCTATGAACTTTTCAAAAGCTTCAGACTTTTGGTGCATCAGATACACAAATTCATATCATGAATAATCATCGGTAAAGATTATGAAATAGACATAGCCACCCTAGCTTGTACATCAAATGGACCACACACGTCAGTATGTACTAGGGCTAATATCTCAGTGGCCCTTTTTCTTGTCCCACAAAGGCAGCTTGATCATTTTTCTTCAAGATATGATTCACAAACTGGATAAGACTCAGAAGTCAATGGTCCCAGAAGACCATCTTTTTCCAATTTGTTGAGTCTGTCCTCTCTAATATGGCTTAGTCTAAGATGCCATAGATACTTTTGACTAATCCTATCTTTAGGTCTCTTAGATCCTATGGTATTCACTATTTGCTTGTTAATATTTATACTCGCATTCGTATATAAATGATAAAGAGTGTCAATCAAGAAAGCACGTGTAATAATTTATTTTGAAATAATTAAATATATATCTTTATTAAATAAAAATTATAGTCATCCTATGCCAGCATAGAGATAAAAATCAACTTTTTACTGACTACAAGTACATAATAACAGTCTTTTAAAAATAACTAAGTCCCAACGATAGCCGCAGAGGGTTGGTTCTGACGGCCATAACAGCAACCCTTGCTCCATTGTCAATCCGAAGAGTGATCTCGCCTTCCCTCAATCCCCTCACTTCTTCAAGATCCTGCATAGAAGTACACAAATGAGCATTTGAATCAGAATCAAGAACCTAATCAGAAGAAGAAGAAATGTTAGATTAATTTTTCTAACGAGCATATCAGACATATCTTCAGAAGGCTCATCCTTCTTTCTACTCTTGACAGTCACCAAGTAGATCGGATAGTTCCTCCTCCAATGGCCTTTGATGTTTCAATGAAAATACTTTCCCTTGTCATCGGCCTTCTTTGAAACTTATTTTTTGAGCTTGATCTCATTCTTTTATTTCTTTGCAGGCTTTTTTTGCTTCTTGAAAGAAGACTTTCTTTTGAAGAAAGCCGGCTCCACAGCCAGAATTGTACCCCTTGAACTCTTCAAGGGGCCCTCCGCTATTACTAGCATATTCAATAACTCGGATAAAGTGCTATCTATTTTATTCATATGGTAGTTCATGATGAACTGTCCATATGATTTAGAAAGAGACTGGAGGATCAAATCCACCAGCAGTTCTTTGTCCATGTTCATCTCGAGCTTCTGAAGCTCCTCTATGTCTTTGATCATTGTCAAACAATGATCATTGATGGACTATCCATCATGCATCTTCGCTCTAAAAAGTTTTTGAGAGACCTCAAAATGAGCTATGCGACTCTGCTCACCATACAACTCTTGCAGGTGAGTCAGTATCTCTCTAGCAGTCCTCATGTCTTCATGCTATCGCTGAAGATCATTGGATATGGACGCCAAAATATAGCACTTTATCTTATTATCTTCATCCATCCATTTCTTAAGTGCAGCTCGTCGATCAGAGGATGGATGAGCAAGTAACACAGGTGCTTCTTGGTCTAAGACATGGGTGAGTTTCTCGAAGCTGAGAATAATTCTTAAATTCTGAAGCCAGTCTTTGAAGTTGGTACCAGTCAACCTATTAGTATCAAGGATACGGGCTAAGGGGTTGATACTCGATATGGTTATCTGTAGAGAGAACAGTTTCTAGTTAGATTTTTATATTTATAAGATTATTTATTCTAAAAACTTTAAAAACAAACAAAGACTCTCACTATTCTTTGAATCTTCCATACTTCTCGGGTGGAGAAATGAAAATCTATATGCGATCGATTTCAAATAGGTACTGCGGTCCCA
>KE504772.1:940479-950492 GCA_000441515.1 Elaeis oleifera | reverse complement strand
GATTGGCCGCAACATCTCTGAACTTTACTATATTACATTTCTGAATTTTAATTACAAGACAAATTATTTCAGATTCACCATCACAGAGCTCAATCTCAATCTAATCATATTTAAGAGCTTCTCCAAGAAATTAAGATAAGTGCTTCTATTGTGCCATCTCGTAGATTGCTAGTCTCATCCTTTTCATCTCTTAAGAGTAAGATAGCGGGCTTGTTGATGGTCAACTGTATGTATCATTAATGTTTGCCACTGAACTTTGCCAGCTTTCTAAGATTATCTGCGCATGGCCAATTAATGTACTACGGAGATTGGAGAGGCTATGGGTGCCCAGCAGCATGAAGGTCTCTAATTCCATGGTATATCTTTTGGGCATATCGTGACTCAAGTGTTTATAAAGTTCAGGATGACGCTGAAGATAATTAGGAGTGGTCCAGAAAGCTTGCTGTTGTGGGGACCAAAAAAAAAGGTGTCCAAGAAAGGATGAGTTAAAAAGAGGTCTAGGCAATGAGCTCATGAAAGGGATGAAGGCCTTTGGGAGATCCTGCTGTGCATGGGATAGACGAAGAGAGTCAGCAAGTTGTCTGATGTGAGTGAGATTTGGTGTCATCTTGTGCGTGGGTGAGAGATAGAGAGAGAGAGAGGGAAGCATTGAATTCAGCCAATGCTTATTGGATTAGATTAACAAGTGGATAGATGGAGAGTAAAAGATATGGTTCGAGAAAGAGATGGACGAGAATTTTGGGACAACTAAGGGCCTATTTAGGAAAACCCTACCCAATCACTTGGGATCGGCAGGATGGGTTGTCGAGAGGGAAGGAAGGAAGAGAGTGTGAGGGTGAGTGCAGGGAGGCTACGAGTCATCATTCTTGTGGGAAGGATAAAAGGACCTGGTGAGCTATTTCTTTACCACATTATATAGGCTGGAGGCCAGGCAAGTTGATATGGGACAAACCTAATCGTTGGCCAATCCGCAAATCCAGCAGGATTGGTTGGGCTATTGCCGTCGGATTACCCGTATAGGTCCTAAATCTGAACCTTTATAGCATTAGCACCAGCTAGTTTAGTGTCGGATCTGGCTGGACAACCAAGGGTCATAGAAGTTTTTGATCAGAAATTATTTGTGCTTATATAGCATGTAAGATTAGACACATATACACATAAAATACTTACTATATATATTTTATATGTATGTACACATGTATGCATGCATGTGCATTATATCCAAAAAGTGTGATGTGACACATTTTGGGCAAACTGATAGATGCTCCGCTTTGCATTTATTGATGTAATCAAATGGGGAAACAAGAACAAGATGATACATTATATTGGCAAACCTCAATCTACAAGGATAGTTTGGTCATGTTGCCCAATCCTAAGTGCTCCCAATGTCTGTAGGATGAAGGATCAGGATTTGGCCAATTGACATAACTGAACCTTTATTATTTCTTCCAATTGACATAACCGAACCTTTAAACTATTTCTTTCTCTTCTTTCTTTTCTCACAGCATATGTTTCACATATAATGACCATATTAGTATCCTTTGAGAATCTTGTTTAACTTGTTTCAAATAAGGAGAAACTATGCTTTAACTATACTCTATATTTTGATTCTAGATGTGAATAATATCTAACCTCCCCTCTACCTACATATTTTGTAATTGTGCTTCCACATGCCTCCAACAAAATCTTGTTCAAACCCACTCTCATATAGGACTATGTAGAGTAGGCATTGAATTGCCTACAAGGTTTACAAATTATGGGATGTTTAGCTTAGTCATAAACTAGATTAACCGCACAGGAATTTGTAACTGACTCTATGCACTGTTGCTATGCCTTCCTATCAGCTCATAGATCTTACCATTCTACTAATAGATATTGAATTTTGAGTATAGTTTTCTAGGGAGCATGAATTCTTCAAATTGCATGCCATGTCCCTATCAGTTTCCTGTTCGATTTTGACACTTATCAAATATTTCTGGATATATCTCCAATTATCCTTTTTTGAAATTTAAAAATACTTCAATTACTTCCGAGATACACTCAATATACTTCCTTAATGGTTCCAAATATGAGGAGCCAGGTGTTTGTTTGATGTTAGCCTTTTAATTTGTAAATGGTTGGTGTTGTAGTCTATGATGCTAATACGAATATAGCAATTATAGATTAGGGTTTATGGATTTGAATGATAACTAAATGATGAGCTTGTAAAAATTGATGCTGTTATCTAAAGTATGGGTTATCTTATTTGATAACCTTATATGCTTTAAGGAGTATCGTGTGTGTGTGTGTGTGTCCCATGTCTTTCCTTCATTGTTTATGACAATCTATGCCATGAATAGCGACATCTTACCAAAATGTTACAAAACCAAAGTACTGTGTATACACTGATTAACCCGATAGTCGCTGTCATGCCTTTGGTGAAACTTAGAAGTCATTTATCATGCATGGTAGAGATGACCTTTAAAGCTGGACCATGTGAGAGCTATTCAGTGATCATCTCTGTCTCTTATCAAATGAAAAGTCGATAGAAATACTAGCTCCCTGATTAGAATCAATGTCATGCGGCAGTTGCTGCTCTGATATATTACCCAATTCTTGCATCTCTCTTCCTCCCTCTAATTGTCCTTGTTGCATGTGGTGGAAAGAAGACCCACTGATTGTGTGGTGGGATGGTGATGGTGTCTCTTCTAGATCAGGCTGTTCATCGTCAATAGTATATCGCCTCGGGGAAGCTTGGAGGCTGTCCACCTCACTCCTATAGTGTCGTAAGAGGTGTACTGGTGATAAGCCATGGGTAGGGGTTGCTGGCCTACTTGTCGACAAAGGTGTCACACTGCTAGACCGTCGATTCTCTTTTAAGTGTTTTCTTGCTGTATTATGCCATTTCCTTAGAGCAGTTGCCACTCTGTCACTGAAGATGGTAGGCTTCATGTTGGACCCCATCTGCAAGGAGACGCCATATAGGATGAGTAATTGTTGATCATTTGAAGGTTCTTCTATGTTTTTAAGTATGGAAATTTACCTGCGTTACGAGTGCATAGAGAGGTAGTGTGACATAGCTACATAATACCTGGATGAGGACCCTGAGAAAACAATGAGAGTTAGGGGAGTTGTACAATTGCTAATTGTTGCTTAACTAATGATGAGGTTATAGAAAATCATCTGGCCTTTCTCAGAAAAGAAAAGGAAGGAAAGGTTAAAATCACACATTTGGACAATTGTAATGGGAATTGATGATATGATCTATTTTGTTTGCTTATATGTTAACTTGATGTGCTGTATTTTTCCGAAATGAAAGTCAGAATGAAGAATTTACGGGATGAAAAAGTTTGTTTCATCTGTGAAAAAATGTAACCAACCTACTGCTATTTACTTTTTATTCTGAAACAGAGAGTATGATGCGAAAACCTTTTTGCTCTTCACCATAAGAAACTCAGCAAAATCCTTTCAACGTGTGAGTGGCTTTTTCATTAGACTTTACAGCTTCACTCTTGTGCAATTTCTTTTGGAGAAATCTTTAGTGAATAATTAAAGTGCACAAATTGATCGACTAGTTCAGTCATATTCTGGCAATTATGCATAAAAATGTTGCTTTAATAACCCTATAAAGCTATCGGAAACAGAGTAGGAAGACTAACCCCATGGAGATTCTGATGATGATGTCTTCTATACGCTTGTGGAAGCATGAAGGGAAATCAAATTCAAACTGCAAATGGTTTACATCGGAATGAGCTATTCTATAGAGTGTTATAAAGCTTATGTGAAATTTCAATTTGTTATTTAGATGTATAAAATGGATTGTTTGAATTTCTGTATGTATGGGGGCATGCAGTGCGTGCATGCATGCATCATCTTACCCAGCTCCATGCAAAGAACGCAAGTTGAAATGCATTCTGCAAGAAAACAATCAAAAATGTTGATTACATGCTGCAACTCCTGCTAACCAGTGGAAGTCTATTATTAAGCTACATAATCTCTTGGATTGAAGAAGGGACACCGTATCTTTAAGTTATGGTTTGGGAAACATTACCTGAAAAAGGACAAAATGAATGAGGTATAGTAGGAGGCCAGGACGGTTGAACCAGAAGAGATCATCTGTGGGCTTGACGATAGGGATACCCTTCACGACATCTCCACGCTCCATAATACGTACAGCCATCTTTGTTATTATCACCTGAAGTTTTGTTCCCACTAGGAGAATTATCTGCAAATATTCTTACTGTCTTAGCTACCCTCTTCTTAACAGATAACAAGATTAAGTCAGCTTCAACTGTTTTGTTACCAATGCATGTGGAGCTGACTCACAATCAGAGTAAGATTGTAGATGTGGTCTGATCTTTGTTATTTTACATGGAGCACTTGGTGCTTAAATCTTTAAGATTATTTTAAAACTTATATGAAACCAACTTTACAGAGAGGGATATTAAAGTATAAGGATGATTAGACCTTTAAAGTTGTAACTCCAAGCTGGTGATTCTGGACATCATGTGAGGATAATTAATCCACAACATTTTACAGCCTCCTGAAATACATCTTTCTATATAAACATTTGATAGTGATTTAGCTTTCCAAATAGGTCAATAGAAACATAGTCCCGCTAAAGTGGAAACGTTGTCTCACTTGCCATGTTTGGAATGCTTGGGGAGTAAATTGTATACAGAAACAGTTTCCCGCGAATGATTGCTTGCAGAAGAATGGATCTTGGACTTTTTGGTCAGAGTCTCAGGGATTGGCATTTTGTTTGATGAGGTTTGTGAAACTTCTGTAGTTCTCTATGACCAAGTTTGTATAATCATATTACCTTGATTGATCATTTGGTTTTGCTCTTCCTTTGCTCCGAATATTCCACAGGCATTCTTAAAATTGAGTTTTCAAGTAGCCTTGGCCCACACTTTTGGAATCCATGGAGTAAAATTTGATTCAGCAAGAAAGGCTTCTGAGGATGTGAATTATTGACTTTTTATGGTTGTCTGAAGGGCCTGTCATACCATTTATCATATCTAATATAGATGTTGTACCAACAAATTATTGAAAAGATACTGGGGCATGAAATTCTTACTGTTCAAACAGCTTGTATTGCTACATATTAGTCTTTATTGATGTTTCTACTGGTGCAAACAAACATGCATTGGTACATGCTTATAACCTACTCAATCATTTTTGGTCATGCCCATGCACCTGAAAAGTCTTGCTTCTATTCAAGGCAGCCTTGAACCCTTTTTTTTTTAATTTTTCTCTTTTGTTCCCTTTCTTTGAAGATTATATGCTAATTGGACATCTAGCGACAAAAATTGACTGCAACTCAAAGTTTCAACATAAAGTTAATATATGTATATGCATGACTCTTACAATTTGATGAACATAGATATATGGTTGTTTTGTTAGTGCACAGATTTATGTGATATTAATTCATAAATTTACTTGAAACTATTCAGTACATATCTAATGCAGCAATCAACATAGATATTCATTACATGATTTAATTTCTTAGCTTAATTAAAAAATTTATTTGTTAAGAATAAGTCTGCTAACTGGTATAAATTAATTATAATAGGTATTGTTTATAGGAAAAATTGAAAAATGTAGCATATCTAAAAATAATCTTTTATAGACAGTAAATGTTTGTCAGGGCGTGCAAAGAGGTCAGCACATTATGAAACAGTACCTATATCATTCAAGACCCTTACTAGCGAAAACATTATATGTGATAGTTTGGTCCTTAGTTTAAAAGGTCAACAAAGCGAAAATATTCCAAAATATATCTATAGTATGAGAGCTATGAACATGCTGAATCATAAAGAGAATGATAAACTTGTCCGAAGAGTATGTAAGGTTGCGATGTGGAATTTTTTGTCAAGATCTTGTTGATTTCTCTCTCAGCCGATAAGAGGCCTATGATTATGTTCATAGATGAATCTCAAAACTGATAAAATCTTTCCTTGTATGCTAGCAGAGATAGAATTTGTTGGGAGATATGCAAAGCTTGATGGAATGGTTAGCTATTGTCATTTTGCTCAGAATATATGTTTTGTAAATCTCTTTTAACCTGGAAACTTGATAGTGGAGGTTTGTCCTTATTTCAGTATCAATTTCTCTTGGCAAAATTTTTTATAATGTTGCCATTGATTAAAGATTTGTATTATTTGTTCCTGAGCATGTACTTAATTTTTAACCAACCTTTAGCTGTTATTCATAATAAAATTCATCTACTGTTTTTTTTTCTTTTGTTAGTCGCCATTTACCATCTCTGGCAGTAAATCTCTAGACATCGCTTGAAGATGGCTTAAGACCCTGATGGATATATATATATATATTCTTAGAAGTGGACATA
The DNA here is from genome assembly GCA_000441515.1 of Elaeis oleifera. Lineage (NCBI taxonomy): Eukaryota > Viridiplantae > Streptophyta > Magnoliopsida > Arecales > Arecaceae > Elaeis > Elaeis oleifera. The sequence goes on along the minus strand of KE504772.1, from coordinate 944,161 downwards.
GTGAGTGCAGAATCATATTGAAATTGTAGTGATCGCCTTCATGGTTAAAGGCAATATGTAAGTTATCATAAAATGATCTATACCAAGGTGAAAATAATTTCTTTATTGGAAGACAATAACAGTGGGAAGATATTCTTTGCTGATGGGCTTTGCCTCTAATCATATCCCAATTGCAAACATTCAAGTGAACACAAGAATCTTCATCCAATACATAGAAATAATTTGTTTTGTTAGTAAACCAATTATAAGACTTTTAGATTAAGACTTAGCTTCAAGGTTTAAAGAATGGATTGTTAAAAAAAAATAATTTACGATAAGCAAGTAATGAACTGTGATCTCAAGATCTTAATTGTTCATGGGTTCGAGACAACCTTTTTTTATTCTTTTCCTTTGACCTTTTCTATGCAACAACTAGAATAACTGAATAAGAATTCAAATATTCACTGGTTTAATGAAATACAGCAGATGCGTTTCTAAATTAAAAGCAATTAACTTCACAAAAAATATGGTACTGAAAAATGGAACAGAAGTCACATAAACTTACAATCAAAGGGATAAATGGTAGCCACAGATAGGAGCGCATGCCTGCCCAACAAAAGTAAGCATATAATATCTCCGAAGCATATGGTGATATTAGGAAGAGATAATGGCATAATTTGCATACCGTGAGCGTTGAATAGTAGAAATAGTACTGCAAAGAACCATATTGTTGGGCTGGAAATTTTAGAAATAAGTCATTAGTAGAACAAGGGAGAGATTCTCTTAAAGATGGTTGTAAAATAATATTTGCAGATTAAACTTTAAAGTTGTTTAGGTACGAAATTTGGTTGTTGTTAGGAGAAAATCAATGATATCAAATTAATAGGAGACATGTCCTAGGCAAATCCCATTTTTAAAGCATGTTTTAGATGATACTCTAGTTGAATCTTTATAGCAATACTTATATTTTACCACACATGTTATTTTCCATTCTAGGCAATCAATTAATATAATGTACATGGGGATCTTAGAGGCATTTTGAGAGATAATGTTTCTAGGGCTTATCATGTGAGAATGTAACCGTGATTGCTCTGGCCATAGGGTGTTTAGTGTATGTGGCTCCTTCTATTGTAGGGTCTGGAACGAGTTAGATATATGCAACCTTACCCATTACCCCGGCGTGCTGGAAGGTTGTTTCCATATTTTGGCCATATCAAACCCAAAATAAGGGGTAAATATAGTAAATTGCCAATGAAGCTTTAGCCTCCCGGTTGGCATCTTACTCCTCAGGGCTTGCACCGAGGAGAGGTTCCAAGGTTAGCTCAAGTAGGTCTCACTATCGTATTATTCTCAAAAAAATGAGCATATATTAAAATGGTAAACATATGTTACATGTTCAGGTTTGGTACTAAGTAGGTTTGGTGTAAGCTAGTAGGTTGCTACAAGTTCTATGATCCAAAATTCATTCCAGTTGATGCACAGCAGCTATGTATGACGATAGAGGGAACCTTATGGTCACAGTTCAATGCTATGGTGAAATTTTTGTCGAACACATGGAGTCATTGAAGCCATCATAGCATCTGTCATTTAGGTGGGTCATCCATTTAATTTCACCATCGATGATCCTATATATCTTGATGATGTAGCTTTAGTATAAACCAGGTTACTAAAACCTTAAATAATATCATACTTGCTTATACAAATAGCTGGTATACCTTATCCCAACAACAACTTTGAACTCTTCTTCAAGTGATCTCTTTATGTATTTCTGAAAGTTAAACTTCGTCGCGCTTTGGGGAGCCAAATGAGCCTGAAAGCATGTAAGTTTTCAGTTCAGTGATCAAATATATGGCTTTGTAATTAGCAAAGAATCTAGCAATGACTTACCATGACGAAGCCATGTCGTAGCGTCCAGTAGTCAACTTTACGAACTGATCTCAGAAACTGTCTGAAGAAGCATACCTGCTCACAAAAAGAAAGCACTTGTTTGGCAAAGTGGACATTAAAATACTCTTTAATTTTCACATAATTATGATATGTGGTTGTGAATTCAATAAGAAACAATATGCTGATTTTTGAAGAATTGACCTTACAATCCAGATGAGAATGGGTGATTTGCTCCAGAAGCTCAAATGCCGACGGCCGAAAGATGTATCTCTTGCCAATCTAAACCTGTCAGGATCTACCAAACCATTTCCACGACAATGCACTCATAAATACATCGGCGAATGCATTATATGCTTTTGATTCATTAGCCGATTCATGTTTGAACCTACCATGTGAAAATTGGTATTCAACTGTTCTGGTTTCCAATTCCCAGGCTTTCCAGCGTCTCATCTGTTTCATAGGCATCCCATAAACACTTATTATCGCATTCCCTTTTGCCATACATATATGACTTGGAAGTAATTATAATTTTATTAAACATCTCCTTGCCTTTAGTCTGCCTAAAGCCATCGTGCTTATGCAGTAGAGGACATGGGAGACGGCCAAGACGAAGATAAAGATGTGGAGCTGATGGATACCATCGGAGGAAACGAATGGAACTTTACCCTGCGTTTATCAGCCAAATTAATGTTATTTGGATAATGTAGCAACTTCGAAAGGTCATACAAGGTTCCTTTATATAAAGCATTACAAGTTACAAATCTTATTTGTAAAAATTTATGATCCTTTTACCATCTAAATAATAAACCAAAGAAGTGGGGGTGTGTGTGTGTGTGTGTGATCGGGATAATTTGAAACTCATAATCTATCTATATATACATGTCAATGAAAATGATAGCGAGTTTGAATAAAATCAAAGGTTGCACGCGAAGAAAAGTCATATATAAATCAGTTTTGATTGACCTCGGGAATATTTATTTGTCACAGATTTCTTTAAATCATTTTGTTTTCTTTTAATTAATTTTCTTTTCGGTCATGTGGACTAGCGTAAAAATCTGCAATAAATTGGTTGGATCCTGCTGGTGCTTCTTTTTTTGGGTAAGGAGGTCCGGCTGGTGCTTGCACGACTCAAATTGGTCAGTGTTTAGGTGAATACGGCCAGACTACTTTTCTAGTCTCTACATATGCACATGTTGGTAGATCATTATATCAAAATTTTCCACGGAACATCAAATGTCTGTGCCAATAAGTCATCACTCAATCTGAACGCATCCTAAAATCTCTTTTTAGCCCCATTTCCGAGCAAATACTTTCTTTGACGCTTGTTCTACAAATCCATGTGGAAATTTCCCGTACGTTTGACCGACTTAGTTGCCAAAGACTAAGGCTCTCTTCTCTTCTTGGGAGTTCCAACTCTATGTTTAGCTGGGATTACGAGAGGACGGCTGAATGAGATTGAAAAGATGGATATTTTCGTCCATTGTTTGATTCAAAAATTACAGAAAGAATAGATGAAAAGAAGAGATTGTCCATCCATTCTGACTCACCAATTTGCATCTTCCTAATCTAGAAGGATACAAAGAAGGATGGATGGGCATTGATGGTTAGATTTTGTATTGACAAATTATTCTTCATTAATTTTTAACAAAATTATGATATTCTTCATTTTTTCATTCATACTATTTTATATATTATTAATCATATACTACTAAATTTATTACTAACTATTTAATTTATTACATAATTTGATAATTATAATTAATAATTAGAATTATCTTCTATTTTCTATTTATTACTATTTAATTAACTATTATAT
>KE504772.1:925386-939178 GCA_000441515.1 Elaeis oleifera | reverse complement strand
AAAAAACTAATCTAAACCGAACTAAATTAGTGGTTCGGGTTGGTTTAGCGATTTGATTGGTTTGCTTGCACACCCTAAGATCAATGTGTCAAGGATATAATTCAGCACGTTATACAAAATAATTAATGAAAATATTCAAGTATAGAACCGTGATATAATCTAAGGTGATAACTGATGTGGCCTAAATTCATCAACTTATAGATCGGCCAACTAGTAGTAATGGGCCATGTGTATCCTTTCATTCAAAGTCTATTAAAGATGGTTAAAGCCCATTAAGGAGGACAGTTACAACCTTGCAAACTTTTGCCGTATAGAGAAATTCTTTGTGCACCACGGGCGGTGTAGAAAATCCAACATGGAGTACACCATCTCATCCGATTAGTTTATGTTGTCATTACTTTTCAATACATATTTAATACATATATGTCAATTTTTTTATTAAAAATTTTGTACGACGAAAATACTTCTATCTTTTGAAAAAAATTATGACATCCTGTAATATAATATAGCTCGGGATATCATAATATGGCCTAAGATATCATAATATGAGAGAAATATTTTATTCAATCACTTTTCAACGTGCATTTAATACCTGTAGATTGGCTTTTTTATTTGAATATTTTGAATGATGAAAATACCCATGTTCTTTAGAAAAAATTATGACATCTTGTACATATTATAGATGTAGGTTGTTATAATATAGATATAGAATACCATAATTTTTCAAAAAATAAAGATATTTTCATCATACAAATTTTTAAATGAAAAAATCGATCTGTAAACATTGAATGCACGTTAAAAAATAGTGACTACGTGAATCAATCGGATGAGACGATGTACTCTACATCAGATTTTCTGCACCACCCGTGGTGCACAAAGAATTTCGCATGCGATGAGATATATTACAGATGGTTTCACGCTTATTCCTCTATCTGCTCTACTTTATATTAATTGCTTGCACTGTCACATCACTATTGTTCCACCGAGGTTTGGCCTAACTTAACATCAGAGGATTCTTAATTTGCCCGGTCAAATCTGCCAACCTTTGGTATTTTCCCTTTCTACTCGCAGGTTGGATTTACCCCTCCAAACCGACCTTCCAATCCGAGCATACTAAATGCCCATGAACCGCAGTTCATTGAGTGCTCTGTTTGTTAGGTCGGATTTTGGCTCGGCAATAACTAATAGCAACTTATGGCAATGCTTTTGTCACATGTACATTACATGCTAAGCAATGATATTGAATAGTAGTTATCTTACTAATTTTAGTAATATTGGTGCTATTGTCCATAAGACTATAGATAATAATATGTACTAAGGATAAGAACGATAGGCATTGAGAAATTAAACGAGAATAAATAGTTTTACAACCTTTGCTGCGCACTCGTCGGTCCCCCCTCCAGCTAAAATGCGCCGGAAAATGGTAGATGATTCAGTATACAGCAGTCTCCGGCCGGTGGTACCATGAAAATCCTCGGAGTCATCATCGTCGTCGGTGCTGGCGGTGGTAGCCTCTTCTTCTCGTTTACATGGGTGCCATGAATTGCCCACGCTTTGGGGCACACATATTTTGGATATGAGGCCTTGGCTAATGGTCAAGAGCAAGGAAATGAACCCCAGCAGCATCAGCTCTATCTCCAAAGAAGCAAACAGATCCATGTTACTGGACTCAAATAATTATCTTTTATAGATATATCTAATGGTGTTTTGGCAACAATAATAGCATGGCTAGAATAGTAAGCACGGAACAACATATATATACCGGATTTGATCTTCTCTAGAGCCTCGTAAAGTGGCCGCTTGTGACGCTTCTTCAACCACTGCAACATGGCATTCAATCTATTGTTGGCACCAAGTGGAAATGGAGAAGGTTTGATGGATGTATTCAGAGTGTATTGTAATTTTATATATGCAGGCAGATTGAGACAAACTTGCCTTGCCGATGAGGTGGATGGCGTGCTCGATGATGATGGAGATGCTAACCAGGACCAAGCAAACCACAGCGACGGCCCATGTCGATGTCTCCTCCAAGGAGCGGTCATTGGCTCCTCCACCACCAGCCATGCTAGCTCTGCCCTTTGGGATTAATTGGAGGGAGAGAGTATAGAGGAATGGAGCTACTGAAATAAAAGAGAGGGAAGATATTAGTAGTTGTAGGGAGGGACGTTGACCTCCTGGAGAGAGACGTTGTAAGGAAGCAGCGGCGGTCATGGCTGGTCGTCCGTCGAGTTTTCTAGGTTGACTTTGGTGTGGCGGTTTATTTTCATGCAGTGTCCCGGAAGGGCGAAAAATAACGAAGAAATTATGGATTCGAAAGAAGGAAAGTTACAGGTATGTACGAATCATTCGCACTTGGAAAGGTTCAGCCGACTTTGTTGTGGTGTTTTAAATCTTACGGCATGCCTCAAATGGAACTGAGGATGAGTGATTTCTATTCAAGCATGTCATTTAGTTGAGGAGAGTGAGAGTTCTGTTTCTCATTTTAATTTAAGTAAAATAAAATACTTCAATCCTCCGAAATCCGACCTTTATTCCTCTTTAGTATTTAAATCTCATTTCGATTTGAATTCTGAATTTAATTATAAACTAAATATGTCAAAAGATATAGCCATTTTAATTTTATTTCAATCTTTCTATCTGATCACGAACCAAATGCAGACATTTTAGAGTTTGGACCATTAATGTCACCTTAATAGCTTTGCCCGTCCACCACAACATGCACACGACCCACCTCCTCCTCATTCTTTGTTCTTCTTAATTCGTTTAGTTCTAATTTTGGTTCTTTCTTCCTTTTCCAACAATTTAATCTACTTTATCTATCAGTTCACAATTCTTTTTTTTTTGGTAAAGGATGAATTCGCAATTCTTTGAAGTACAAATCTTTTCAACTCAAACTTTCTACAAGTTGGGTACATCCGTATATGAGATGCAGGAAGTACCATATAGTCAAGTCTTATGGCCTGTTTGGACAAGTTTTCGGAGAGGAAGAAGCTACTTTTTTTTAAAAAATATTATTTAAAAAATAAGATGTTTGATCAAATTATTTAAAAATAGTCTACTTCTGAATGATAGCAGAAGCAGTTTTTCTGCTACGGAGAGGACATAGAAAATTGAAGCTTCTCTTTGAAAGTAGAAGTAGAAGCAAAAAATATTTTTCAAGATAAAAATATCCTTACTCAAAATTATTATTTACCATAACTATCCCTATTTATTTCACGTAACCCTCCCATTATTCTGTTCAATATGTATTATCTTTAATTCAATTATACTTATATTGATTAAAATTTTTAATATATTTTTGTTATTTATTTTTATATTTAATTAAATAAAATAAAAAACTTAATTAAAATTAACCATAATGAATATTTAAAATTATTTATCTATTTAAATAATATTAATTGTAAAGTAAATTTATATTTTTTTTTTCGTAATTTGACAGCCAAAATATTTTTTTGAAAATTTATCAAATACAAATAAGTTTACCAAAGACAAACTGCTTCTCAAATATTGATAAAATACTTATCAAATAATTTTATCAAACACAAACTGCTTCTTTCTCACAACACTTCTTTTGAAACTCCATTTAAAAAAAAAATTATTTCAAAATAAATTGATTTTCATAGCTTGACCAAATAGGTCCTTTGAGGATTTTTGGGCTTTTCTTTGAGCTTGCGTATATCTCATGCCACGTAAAAGTTCAACTATCATTTCACTAATGAATTTTATTAAAGAATAGCTAAGACATTCGCTTATTAAACTGTGACTGAATTTTGATTGTTTCATAAAACCAACCCAAGTTATGAGATAAGGCTTTTTTTTTTAATACAAGAAAGAGAAAAAAAAGGTTTTGAAACTATGCCCCTGATCATAACCAATTTAATAACTAAGATCAATTTGATCATATTTTCATATTCCAATTGATCACTTCCCTGGATGATACCATTTATGTCATCCTAAGTCATCATCTCCTTCAGATTCAAAGATTGATAATTCCATCTTTTCAAGACAGATTTCCTTAAAAAGAAGTCAGAATATACATCATAGATGGTACAAGGGGGACCAAGCTGTTATTTATTGAGCTTGAGTTTGATCGTCCTTAATTTGACATCAGTTCTGAGCCTAAGTTTTAAATCAATTTGTTCATCATTACTCTGAGCGTTTACTTTAAATCGAGTCAAAATTGTGTCTTATCGGGCAACTTAATCATCCTAAAATGAATTCGAGCTTTAATCAAACTTCATTCAAGCTTAAATTATAGCATGATTCAAGCTTGATTTCAGCTTTGGGTCAACTCCACCCTAATATTAATTAAAGCTTTAATACAACAGCGCATTACCTCTATATGTAATATAATTTATTTAATATAAATATATCCGAGCTTAACCGAGTCAAGCCTAATCAAATTGGATCAAATGCAGTTCCCATTGGAAATTAATCTCGAGCCTGTTTTTCCGATTCCAACTTGATTGGTCCACCATGGGACTTCTTCAAGCTTCTCTCCAGCCAAGTTTGAGCTTGTCAGCTAGCTTTACAGCCACAGAAATGATTGTTGAAAATCTTGCCCGGTCGGTTAATAACCTCACCGCCCTAATCACTGCTTTGATCATCGATTTCTGATGGCGATGAATGCATCATCACACGATAAGAAAGCCTTCCACGTGCCGCCTAAAAATGACTTTTTCGAAGTTTGGATGGGACTTGGTCTTCTTGTCGGGGGGCCATAAACGAGTTTCGGACCATATATGCCCGGAATGGATTCGGATTGTATCTTTGCACGAAAGAATGGTTCTTCTTCTCTGACAATATTGATATTGGATCACAACCTACACAGATTTTAAAGCTCCCGAAGAACTTCGTTCGTTCATCTGCACGTATCTCAAAGCAGCCGTTGAGTGATCCAACGGTGGATACATGCCAAGGGAGGGAAGTCCTCCTTTCGTGCGAAGGATACAACCCCCGTCCACAATCGAGGTGGTACTCGTATTTTGGACGGTGCGTATGGAAGACTATGGGCTCGAATCATTAAGAAAGGACTTGTCAGCCATGACTCCAAGCATAACGTATAAGCTAAGAAATATGCCTGTCGACGCTTCTTCCATTTCCTATTTTTTGCGGGAGTTGAAATCTTCTCTGCCTGCGAGTCGCGAGTTTTGCGTAAATTTTGACTTTCCGGCCAAGGTGGGTTGGATTTAGCCGTCGTACTTCTTGTAGGGGTACTTCGTTTGTTAAAACTTAGGGTGCAATGTCTCCTTGTCTGTTACTGATGCTGATGGTCTAAACTGATGTATAATTGACTGGAGCAACCCTAGCCAACAAGAAAATGAAATAATCTTCTAATACATAAATTGTGGCTTATTTGGTCACAAGAAGAAAAGTATTCCATAACTGAATTAGTGATCATAATGACCACTTCTAATTCCTATCAACTGTTTATTAAAATATTATTTAATTTATCTATAATATTTATCAATTAATCTAGAATAATGATATTGAACTATAAAATTTAATGACCATCTATTATCTTTGGATTGTGGTCCTACAAGATTCAATAAGGTTGTGTTTTCTTTTTTTTTTGGCTCGAGTTCTTTTTTTGGTAGAACTTGAGCAGTTCTTTGTAATTATGGCTACAGCAGATGCAAAACAAGAAAACTTGGACCACCTTAGAGTCATATTTAGTTATTGGTTCAGTACAAGAGCCAATAACTCATGTCCTTATTCTCTGTCTGTTAGCTAAGCAGTTGCGGCAGCACATTTGTGCTTAAAATTTTTCGTAGTAGAGAAAGGTTTTTGCCGTCACTTTGGACTTTTGGAGGAGGATGAGGTGGCAAAAGAGATTATCAACGCTTCCACATTCTCCTATCTATAGATGGCAAAAGACTTGAGATATGGCATGAGATCAGTTTGATTTTTATCTTCAACTATCCTTTAATTGGTACAGAAGGGTCACCAATCGCGATATCGACTACTCTAACCACTCGAGTAGATTTGGACAAGCTTCAAAAATAAAATCCTCCACATCAGGACTCAACTAAATATCTAAATTTTAGAAAGTTATTACTTCTAATCTAGAAAGAGTTGGACAATGCAGCTGAAAATAAAATTCTTCGAAGTCAAGACCGGCTAAATGTAAACTTTTTTAAATATTATTAATATTTTTAAATTTATATCTTTCTCGAATTAAGAGAGGGATCTAGCTTGATTTAGACCGAAATTCGCTAGCTTCAAAAGATGGAAGCTTTTATTCTCTTCTAATTAGAAAAGGAATTTGACTCCAAATAAGAAGAGTGAATCTATATAAACTAATAGAAAATTTGTAACTTTTTTTTAGCTAGAAAAAGAATCGAATTGGATAAGGAGAATCTCACTAGTATAAATAGAAGACATATGCCATGTTTTTGAGAGAGTAAACACTATCAATTCTTCTTTCTATCCAGTAAAACCTGAATGAAAGAAATAGAGGAGTTAAAGTAAAGAGCATTAATTTTATTTTCTAACTACCGAAAATCTCATGTAGAAGTAAAAAATATGGACTCTACTTTCCAACCATGATATATACCTTAATTTATGGATCATTAAAAATTAAGAAACGTAAAAAGCTTAAAATATTATTTTTTAAGATTCTTATTATTTATTATTTTATTTGAGAGATTCAACTTACGTATGTCAAAGAGGAATCTTGCTTTCCTTCCGATCAAATTTCTAAAAGAGAGAATGGAATACTCATTTTATTTTTATAAAAAATCTCTTATAGGAGGTTTTGGGAGCTCCTACGTCTATTCTTTATAACTGGTGCCTTTTTTGTTATAATTTTTTTTTTGGAGTCTTTTTCTAGTTTTTCTGGGGATAGTTAAAATTTCTTTGAGCATTACTTTATAGTTTGAAAGAAATGACCACCGTAGACGTCCTATTAAAAGGACAACTTTTCATACCAAATTTGTTAGCCCAATAAGTGTAAATCGGGGCTTGCACCACTAGTTATTAGTCACGTCTCACAAGATTTTGGGTTCAATTTTTTGGATAATACTCTCTAGCTGAAACAATAATAATGTGGCTTAGCCTGCCTTCCTTTCTCCCCCAAACAGATAAACGAATAAAGAAAACTCAACAACTAAATCGCCATCTTAACCTTTCTATTAGATGCCTCGTGCCTATATCTTAAAATATTCAACTAAATGATCCAAATCGGATCTTGATATTTTCCCAAATAATCTTACATAATTTTAACTTGTTATGTTGAAATCGGTATATGAATATTTTTAGGATCTGTGTGGATATTCTTTTATTAATATATTATAGAAATCAGATCTATCGACTTGCCTAGTCTGCAGTTTGCTAAGAGCCCACCTAAGTCCGAACACGTGGGCTTAATGCCAACCTGACGGACGAGAAGACCAACAAAGATTTTTTTCTCCATAAATTTAGGGTGAAATTCTTTGTGCACTACAGGTGGTGCAGAACCACATGTATCGTCCGCAGTGGTTAGCTCATATGCAGGGTCGGAAAAAAAAAATTTTTCGCACATCGCCCTCTAACTTTGTGTGTGAGCCAATCATCGTGGAAGGTGCACGCGTTTTGCACCATCAACAGTGCACAAAAAATTTCTCAAAATTGGGTTGGAGCGGTGTTGGACTGACACGACCATATCCAAATGGGATGCCATCCAGTGGGATATCCAATCCAAGCCTACTGAATCCCCCAACCAAGCCCTTATTATTTGTTGGAGCTTAGAACCTATGTTGTCAAAGGCCTTGAAGTTGAATCTCCTCTACCATGAACCGACAAGCTCACTTTTACCGCATCTTAAAGTGCCGCTCTCCTACGCTTCCTAAACTCCGTCGCCAAACTCCATTTTCTTCCCGTCCTTAGCCTTTGAAAAAAAAGGGAACAGAAGAAAAGAAAATCAAAATTAGCCTGGGAACAAATTGGTCCCCACAATGCTTTCCCCTAAAAAATAAAATAATAAAAATAATAAAAAAGAAAGCAGCAAGGGATTCTCTTCTCCATGGTGAAGTTTAATCCCATTAAATAGAAAGAGCAGTTCCAACTTCCAAGAGAGGAAATTATATAATCTAAAATGATGAAGAAGATCAAGTTAATTATTTTTTAACTATGTGCCGTTCATTCACAACAATAGAGAAACCAAACCAGCATGACCAGACTTAGCAGCTAATTAGAGCCTAAGCGCATATATGAAGCATAAAGTAGTTTAAAGCCATCCCGTCAATGACATCGAGCACGATGGTTTATGGTTTACGCTTTCTTTTGTTTTAATTCAAGAAAACGATGTGGGGACCAATCTACTGTTAAGTAATTTGGTTATAATTAGTTTCTTCCATTCAATTAATTTCTTGCTAATAGGCCGAAAATGTGGAGAAGAGAACGGAGTTTTAGAGACGTGGAAGGAGAGTGATCTAAGATGCGGGAAAAATCAGCTGGAAAAGTCACTGGCAATCCCGTGTCATTTTTGTCTCACACGTTCACCACATCACTCGTTGAAAGGAATAATAATTACAAAGGGTCGGCATGTGATGATTGGGAAGGCAAATCAAGTGCTTCAGCGATTGACAAGGATTGCCAACGACTTTGCCTTGTGCACCATGATTTTTCATGTGCCAAGAATCTTACGAAGATTTGCTTGCATATTTCTATATAATTGGGCTGACATTCCGTAGCATTGGGCCTATTGGCCTATACAGAAATTTTTTGTGCACCGTAGGCGGCGTAAAAATTATAACACATGCTTTAATTTTTTATTTAATATCAAATATTATAATTTTAAAAAAATATCATAATTTAAAAAAATAGAGATGTCATAATTTTTTGGAGGGATATCATAATTTTTTGAAGGAGTGCCATGATCAAAGAATAAGAGTATTTTGTCATATAAATTTTAAATGAAAAAACTATCTGCAGGTATTAAATGTACGTTGGGAAATGGTGACTATGTGGATCAATCAAACAAGATGGTGTGCTTTATGTCAGATTTTCTACACCGTCCGTGGTGCACAAAGAATTTTCTTGGCCTATATAGCTTGTATTTTCTAAGAGCCTGTCCAAATGTAGCACTGATCTTATTATTTGGACTGTAAAAAGAAAAAAAATCTATGGAGTCCTTTTTTTTTTTTTCTTTCTATAGAATTTAGATCAGATGGTATCTAATTGATTTAGGATCACACTTAAATGGATAGCCCAATTGGCGAATCCTACAAGATTTTTAATCCTATAAAAATATGCAAAGAGTCTCTTGAGAATGTCGCCGTCATCATCATTTACGTGATAACGACATTATGTTTAAGATAACAAAGATAAGTCAAAGCTTGTGAAAGGTTGAAGTTTGATATCTAGTAGGTAGTAGTACAAATAACCAAGATTTTTTTTTTATTTAAAAAAAAAGTTGGAATGAGGCTACCCAACGCATTTATCTCCTCTAGATGTGACATTAGGGCCTCAATCCCCATTAAGACCGTCAGGATATGCTTCATTCGACAATCATTTATATTTTAATATTTAATTACAGTCCGATATCTATCGTGACTTGAATTCAGAGCATACCGCTGGAAATAAAAATCCGTTCCGTTGAAAATCAAGATTTTCCTTTGAGATCAAGGAAAGACTACAGACCTGTCGCCAAATTCATACGCCACATGTTATATTTATGTTTAAGATGCTTTTACCACCTCTCTCTCTCTCTGTCCGAGAGACTACATGAAACATGCATGGGAGCGGCTTTAGACACATTGAATTGAGACCCTGAAGGTTGATAAATTCGACGTCCAGGCAGTGAATAGTCAAAAGGCCCTAAGAAAATGTGTCCGTATGAAGGAAGTAGGAAGTGTTTTGGTGATGGCCCAGCGCAACTATAATTGGGCCCATATATTTGACCGGCTTAGATATCCGGTTCAGGCCTACAATGTAAACAACAGACAAAAAAATACGATCAAAAAATCTTCTGATGGGAGTCTTTTTTTTTTGATTTGTCAAGAAAAAAGCCAATGCCAAGAAAGATTCAGCCTTCCTTCATTCTATTTAAGCACCCCAAACTCTCCTTTTAAATCCCATATCAGAGTTCATAAGAGTTCATCACTATTTTTCGATCTCTATCATGGGTGGTTCCCACCACTAAAGCCGCCTAAGCAGTGGCTTAAGCACCGCCAAAAATCTAGATAAGAGGTTGGAATCTTTTGATTTACTTTTCTTTCTCTTTTCTTGGGCTTTTAGAGCTTTAATTCTAGCCGGCTATTGCCAAATTTTTCTTGAAAATTAGAGCCTCTTATTTTCTCTTGTTTTTCCGCCATTTTTTTTGACTTTTCCGACATCAGTCGCCACCGTCATCTACCGACTGTAGTGCCTCGATTATGCTACCGTAGTCCCAATCACCTGCTGGCCATGGCCACCATTGATAGGAGACTCCTCTATTTTAGGAAAGAATGGGAAGTAATCCCATGTTTCATCATAGAACCAAAAGAAAAAAAGAATAAAAGAAAAGAGAGTTTGTTTATCTCTTCCTCCTTCTCTCTCTCTCTCTTCTCATTTTCTCTCTCTTATTTCTCTTTAGTTTCTCTCTCTATAAAGTTTCTCACTCTAGATTATTTCTATCTCTCCAAGATTGTTTGATCCAATAATGGCCTTCTTCCAATGATTTTGACTGACCCTGGTGAATGAGATCCTGACCCCTAGCCGTTAGATAGCGAACCAGCCTTCATCTTGGTCTTTGATAGATACTGTTAGATTTGATCACTTTTAATTTCTGTTAAATCATCTGTACCCGAATTAAACCATGATCAAATAACATCATTTTGATTGAACTAATCAAGATGTTGGGCATTATTGCTCTTATAGCCCTATGAAGGTGCTGTGATTTAAGATTTTATTTTAAATAATCATGACAAAAATCTAATAAATATATAATTTTGAATATGAGGCTCTGAGAGAGATATTTGGAATTGATTGGATCTATCGATTCGTTTGGCTCATAAAAAAATAATGTAATTTTTTCTAAATTTATCAACAAATTATAAAATATTTTCTATTATAATTTATAAAATTAATGCATTATATTATTGATTGTTGAATAACAAATGATTCATATTCAAATGAATTGAATTTGATGTAGACTATGTTCGTTTGATTTTGATGTTGCATGGCTTTATGAATTATTCAATTCAGAAGATGGAATGTCTTAGACAAAAATGCTTTGATTTAAGACAAATTTTGACTCGCAGCTGACTCTATTTTGATACCTTCCAGTGGGCATTATATACTAGTATTTTGATATCCTATTAGTGGAGTTATATACTAGTATTTCGATACTCTACCAATAAGGATATAATTGATATTTTGATATCCGATCAGTGAGTGTTATAGGATGGTATTTTATTATCCTACCCATAGAGCGTTATACATAGCTATTTTGATATCTTAGTAATAGGGGTTATGCTTCACAATCCTTTGAGAATCTTATTTAACTTATTTCAAATAAAGAGAGACTATGCTTTAACTAGATCAATACTCAATATTTTGATTCTAGATCTGAATAATTTCTAACCTCCCCACGATATACATATTTTGTAATTGTGCTTCCACATGCCTCCAACAAAATCTTCTTCAAATTAAACCACTCTCATATAGGACTATTTAGAGTAGGCATTGAAGTGCCTACAAGGTCTACAATTATGCGATGTTTAGCTTGATCATAAATTGAATTAACAATGTAGCAATTTGTAACCAACTCTTGATACTACTACTTTTATGCCTTCCTATCTACTCATAGATCTCACTGTCCTACTAATAGAGTTTGAATTTTAGGTATCGTTTTCTTGGAAGCATGAATATTTCAAATTGCTGCTATATCCAAGTCAGTTCCTATTTAATTTTGATATTTATCAAATATTTCTTGGATATATGTCCAATTATCCTATTTTAAATTAAAATACTCCAATTTCTTCATAGATACAATTAAGATACTTCCTTGATGCTTCCAAATATCAGGGGCAGGTGTTTGTTTGATGTTAGCCTTTTAATTTGTGAATGGTTAGTGTTGTAGTCCATGATGCTAATATGAAGATGGAAATTATAGATTAGGGTTTATGGATTTGAATGATAATTGAATGATGAGCTTGTAAAAGTTTATACTATTATCTAAAGTATAATGATGTTATTTGGTAAACTAATTATATGCTTAGTGATGTTTTTTACATTTATTTATTTATTTATCCTAGCCATGTTGTATCCTACTACAAGGTTTCCTACATCGCTGTCTTTGTATCGTGTATGTGTATCCCATATGACAACTCGAATTCATCACCTAGGTCAGCAATGTGACACAGCTGTATGAACCTAAAAGCATTAACCTAGAGATCATGCAATGACTTTAACATGAACACAATCTTTGATAATAGTGAAATAATTATGTCAGCTATAGCATTCAAACTATATTGATCTAACTAAATTAATATAGCATTATGAAATATAAAGTTTCAAATTCAAATATCCATCTAGTATTAGAAAATTTGCTAACTAACTAATAGCGCCAACTCTTAAAATCTAGACCCATTCACGATTAAGCATCCTACCACTCTGAAAGGAAAAGAGAAGAGATGGTGTAAGCTTTATAGCACAATAGAATCTCCATATACTAACATCAATATAATGATATAATTCAAAAGCAACAATTAACAATATCGGAGTGAAAACATAAATCATGAAATCTCATATTAAGCATTCAGCATATCCCAAATTCTTATATGTGCATATAATATATATTATGTATCATCATAAATCCATCACAAATATTATCAACAGTTTAATATGACTAATCATTCATGACTTATTAACAGATCCAAACCCATGAACAATTATTTTAGTTTTGGGCTAACCATGGCCATGCTTTGGCCCATGACTAGTAAACCATAATATTTGCACTTCGGCCCCTAATAGAAAATCAAAATATTCGTGCTTTGGTTTGTGATTACAAACCAAGATATCTATATTTCAAACTATGATAACAAATCAAGATATCCATGCTTCAGCTCATAGTGGCAAATTAGATTGTCATAATTCGATCTATGATTAGCAATCTAAAACATCACAATCTACCTCGTGACTAGCAATCCATATTGTAGCTTGTCCAAATCCTCTTTATACAATCATCAAATCATTCAAAGCAGTTGACATCTTGTTCCTAGCAATCAATATGAGATATATGTATACCATAAAGAATCATATGTTTATCTGCAATCATATGATAAATAAAAATCATGTGATAGAAAATCAAAAACCATCATACATTATGTCAAAAATATATGCATACATATACTTGATCATATATATGGAGGGATTCTCACCTCAATCAGTCTTAGCTCAAGCATAGCAAACACCAATTTACTCCTCAATCTACAAAACTTGGGAATAGGATGTTTGGCTCAATACTTGCTTGGGCAGATAATTACTCCTCTATATAATTAAGTCCAAACATAAAAATCATGGACGATCATGGACAATGAAAAATTACAATGACTGTAACAATAAAAGCCAAGAACCACTACAAGAAATGCTACTTTTTACGATGAATTTATTTACGACGAAAATATATTTCATCGCAAATAAAGATATTTACAATGAAAACCAAAATTCATCACTAATAATTATTTATTTACGATGAAAATAATTTTTCATCGTAAATATCTTCATATTTACAATAAAAATAAATTTTATCATAAATACATATTATTTATGATAAATTAATCATCATAAATAATAAAATAATTAATTTAATTTTAAATTTTTAAATATT
>KE504772.1:863205-879374 GCA_000441515.1 Elaeis oleifera | reverse complement strand
TTTTTTTCGTTTAAGTTCTTTGTAATTAAGGCTACAACACTAGAGAAAATCAAGCTCTTTACTCCGAAGAGAGTGCGTATAATACAAAAGAAGGAAAAAAAAAAGCTTGGACCATCCTAGGGTCATGTTTTTTTGTGATTCAATAGAAGAGTCAACAAATCATAAGCGCATTCTATCTATAAGTCAACGAGTTTCCACGGCGCAGCTCAATTTTTTGTAGGAGAGCAAAGTTTTTGCTGCCATGTGGACTTTCTGAAGGAGGATAATGGTGGAAAAAGAGATTAGTAATACCTCCACATTCTTCTGTCTACTATAAGTGGCAAGTGACTTAAGATGGCTTGGAATCAATTTTATTTATTTTCAACTAATCTTTAATTGATATAGGAGGATCGTCAACCTCAATGTGCACTATTCTAGCTATACAAATAGGTTTAGACAAACTTTGGAAGTAATGGTGTATTTGGTTCACGATCAAATTGGATTTGGAATCAAAATGGATTGGAATAAGAATCGGAATGACCATATCTCCTAATATATTTATTTATTATCGAAATTGGAATCAAAATGGAAATAAAATTTGAATACTATGGGAGAGTATGGATTAGATTCTGAGGAATAGAGGCATTCCAATTCCTCTTTATAATTAGAATAAGAATGGAACTCTCCCAACCAAATGATTAGAATGAGAGTCATTCATTTTCATTCCTATTCGAAAATCCACATATTAGGACCCTTGAAACATCAAAATTTTAGGAGGCTATAACCTCTAATCTAGAAAGAATTTTAGAAAGCAACTGAAAACAAAGTTGTTTAGAGGGTAAGATCTAGCTTTTACCCAAATTTAATTTTTAGATATTTTGTGATTACTATTATTAAATTTATATTCTTTTCCAATTGGAAGAGGAATCTAGCTTGATTTAGATTGGACTTCTTGAACTTCAAAAGGCGGAAGCTTTTATTCCTGTCTAATTAGAAGGGGAAACTAAATCAAAAAAGGAGAGTGAATCTCTATAAAATAATGGAGAATTTGTAGCTTCCCTTTTTTTTTGATAATAATTTCTCTTTTTTTAGCTAGAAGAAAAAATAGATTCAGATAAGGAGGATCTCATTAGTATAAATAAAAGATATATGCCATTATTTTGAGAGAGCAAAGAAAATAAATTTTCTTTCCATCCGACAAAACCCCAATAGAAGGAAATGGGAATGAAAGTAAAAAGCAAAAAATTTCACTAACTACTAAAAATCTTAAGGGAAGAATAAAAGTAAAAAGTGTAGACTCTACTTTCCAACCATGGTATATATCTTAACTTACAGATTGTTAAAAACTAATGAAAGTAAAGGGCTTATAGCCCTACTTTCTAAGATTCTTATATTATATTTATTTATTCAAAAATTTTGAGTTGAGCAGGTTGAAGAGATTCTTTTTATTCCTGGTCGGATTGCTAAAAGAGAGAAAAGGATGATCATTTTATTTTATTTAAAAAAAAAAACCCTCTTACAAGAGGTTTTGAGAGCTCCTATGTCTATTGTTGGTAATTGGTATCTTTTTCGTTACGCTCGTTTCTTTTTTTGGAGCCTTTTTTTAGTTTTGTTGGAATTGTTTAAATTTCTTTGAGCATTACCATATGGTTTGAAATAAAGGCATAACCAATATAGAGCTATTAAACAATAAGTTTTTATGCTAAAGTTTTAGCTCAACAAGTGTGAGCTTGCACCACTAGTTTCTAGTCAAGGTGTTGGATCCGATTTTTTGAATTATACTATCCAGAAATTTGGATCTGAAATAATTATAACGTGGTTATATCTACCTTCCTTTCCCTGCAAACAAAGTAAAACTCAACATCGCCAACTTAACCCTTCTATTGGATGCCTCATGCCTTTATCTCAAAATATTCAACTAAAGGCTTCAAATTGGGTTTTGATATTTCCCTGGATAACCTCAAGTAATTTTAACTTTTATGTTGAAATTGGTACATCAATCCTTTTAGGGCTTATTTGGACATTTCCATATTAATATATAAATTAGATCTATTGGCTTGCTTAGCTTGCAGTTTTCTAACAGTCCACCTAAGTCCCAACCTGCAGGCTTATTGGTCAACTGGAAGGAAAAGACCTACAAAGATCTTTCTTCCCTCGTAGAAGTTTGGTTGGAGGGGTGTTGGGCTGATATGGACCATGTCCAAATGGGCTACCCAATTGATCGATATTGGATCCAGCACAATATCCAATCCAATCCCACTGAATTCCCAAAGAGCAGATTTGTCCCCATAACGTGCCAGCAACAGGGGATTCTCTTCTCCATGGTGAAGTTTAATCCCATTCTTTCAACGACAGTAAATAGGAAGAGTAGTTCCAACTTCCAAAGGAGGAAATTATGCAATCTAAATTGATGAAGAAGATCAAGTTAATTATTTTTTTAACTATGTGCCATTCATTCGCAGCAATGGAAAAATCAAACCAGCTAATCAAACTTAGCAGCTAATTAGAGTCTTGGCGTGTGAACTATGAAGCAGTCTAAAGCCATTCTATCGATGACATTGAGCATGATATTGTATGGTTTATTCTGTTTTCTTTAATTCAATAAAACGATAAGGGGACCAATCTGCTGTTAAGTAATTGGGTTATAATTAGTTTTCTTCTATTCAACTTCTTATTGATAGGCCAAAAAAGTTGAGAAGAGAATGGGGTTTGACAAACAGAGTTTTAGAGACTTGGGAGGAGAATGCTTTAAGATGCGGGAAAAATGAGTTGGAACTTGAAACTCGATCCTATGTAATAATCTAGGATCTCATCCAAAAAAATTAAAATAATCGATGTGGGATTAAATATCATGCTCATAAATCTTCGCATCCCGTGCTCTCTCCTACGTTCACACCATCCCTCATTAAAAGGATGATGATTGGGGAGACAAATCAAATGCTTTAGCTATTGACCAGGATTGCCAATGACTTTGCCTTATGCACTATGATTTTTATGTGTCGGAACATCATCATCATCATTGTTTACAAGATAACAGCATTATGTTTAAGCTAGACAAGTCAAAGCTTGCGTAAAAGTTGGAAGTTTGATATCTGGTAAGGTCAAGGGAAAGGCTGTACACTTGACTCTTTAAACAAGGCCCCACCAAATTCATACACCACATATTATATCTATATTTAAGATGGATTTAGCATCTCTCTCTGTTTCTGAGATTGCATGAAACGTGCGTGGAAGTGGCTTCTAGACATTGAATTGAGACCCTGGTTTCGCCTTCCAGTCAGTGGATACTCGAAAGGCTCTAAGAAAATGTGTATGAAGGAACTGAGAAGTGTCTTCATATGAATGTTTTATTGATTTCTTTTAAACTACAACAAAAAGTAATAAATCTAACAAAAAAATTGTCACTAAAAAATCAGTTTCATTACAAAAGTTTTTAGTGATGAAAAAAATCTATCATCATGCTCATCAAAAAAAGTACATCATTAAAAATATATGGTGATGAAAGAAATATTTCGTCAACAAATATATATTTATTATGACTAAACATATTTATCACTAAATGTCAGATTATTTGATAATGATAGTTTCCGTCACAGAAAATTGACAAATCCATTATATCATATATTTTCATCACCAAATACTAATTTATGGTGATGCAAATAAATTTGTCATCAAAAATATTATAATTTTGTGACAATATTATTCATCATAAAAGTAAAAAAATCATTATTAAAAATATTCTTTATCACTAAAGAATAATTTATAGTGATGTAAACAAACTCATCATCAAAATATTTATTTTATGAAATAAAGTTCATTACAAAAAGAAAAAAATTACTAATTAGATTCAGAATAAGTTTGTATCTAGTTAGGTTCAGGTATGGATCTAGATATACACTTATAATTTGATAGAAAATAAACTTGTTTTGTATACAATCTAAAACCGCTTGAATTGTTGCATGCTATTGAGCTACTATAATAATATTGACTTCTATACAATTATAGTTTATTATGCTTAATCAAACTCATCCATATTATAAAAATTTCTCATTTCAAATATGTTATGGTAATTCATATTTTAATAATTAGTTATTTATAAAGTTCAATTGTCTTTGTTGTAACCAAAAAAGGTTAGCATGATCTTATTATTTATGATATTCTCAAAATGTTTTATTTAAATTATCACAAAATATAAATAATTTACATATTTCAATATTCATATATATTTTAAAGTTATTTAAATATATAATTAATGATTATTTTTATTCATGCTATAATTAAAACTAATAATGGTATTTAATTTGGAAAATTTTAATATTTATATAATTAATTTTAATATACTTTAATGTAAATCAAGTTAGATCAACAGTCTGAACCTTAGTTAAATCAAACTCAATATAACTTTAATACTTAAATCTTAGATTGTTATCTAATTACTATAGTTTGTGGTACCATATCTATGGTGACAAATTTTTTATGAATAGAATTTTGTTATTAAACATTAGTAACATTAATTAGAAGATAAATTTTAATTTTGGTGAATAAACTCGTAATTATTTGTGATGTAATTTTATTGTCACCAAGTACAATAGTTATCGATAATTAATTTTTATATATCTTAAATGATAATTATAGTAGTATTTAGTGATATAATAGCTTTTATCATGAATTGTGCGAGTGGTTAGTGTTGATAATTTTTGTTATGGTATAATAAAAATCTTTATGCAGAAATTTTCTTAAAACTATGTGAAATTCTCATCATACTTGTGATGATGAAATTTTCTATAAAATTAATTGTCATTACTAAAAAATTACTAAAAGTAGTTTGGTGGGATGAAATTTTACTATCTTCATCAAATTTACAATCATTTTACTATTATTTTCATCATGAATGGTAATCATAGTTAATTTCTAAATTTTAAATAAATAAAAATAGATGACAAGAAATTTAGGTCACCAAAGCATAAATATTTAGTATCAAAAGATATTTTCTCATAGAATTTATAATTTTTTAGTGATAGTAAACTTTGTCATAATAGGGTAAGAACTATCACAAAATAATTCCCTCCATGTAGAAGGCAATTGTGTGTGATGTTCGATAATATTATTTTTTTGTCATGAAAGTAATCATAAATTATTTTCCTTTTGTACATGAAACAAGAATAGGTAATAAAAAATTATCACTAAAAGCAAAAATATATAGTGACTCAAGATATTTTATCATTAAATTACTAAATATTGGTAATGATAAATTTTGTCCCGACATAGCAAGAATCATCACAAAAAATTTTTTTATATGTCAGACATTAGCACAAGATAGTTGGTAATGTATTTTTTTGACAAAGATAATGATAAATTTTATCACGACATGGTAAGGATTGTCACAAAAAAAAAAATTATATGGTGCCAGATATTTAATGATATATTTTTTAATAAAATAATTTTATCATAAAAATTATTAATTTTAGTAGTATAATAAAGTTAATTTTTTTACCAAAGTTATACTTTTGTTAATGAAATTTTTTTTTATCAATAAATTTTTATCACTAATAACCTTTTCTTGTAGGATTTACTACCAAAAACATCATGGATATAAAATAAGCCAATGTTGAACTAAAAGTTCTGATGACCAAGCATCTACCATATTTACTAGCTCTCTTTTTTTATGTAAAGTAAAGGTGGCTCATCAAGTTTAAAACAACCATCACAAAGCACGAGAATTTAAAAGCGAGGCCACAGATACCGGAGGCAATATCTCCACTCTTTTGACTGCATACTTCATGCTAAGCAAATTGTTGTTTTCTTTTATGATAGCAATTGAGAAATTTTCCACTTATTTTATTTTCATTATTCTTTGTTTCTTACAGGTCTGACCTCATGAAAAATCTAACCAGATCCTAAACTCCATAGATCAAGAAAGGATCTTTTCCCCCCGAGTTTGTTGCAAGGATCGATGTTCATCTCATCTTCTCCTACCACCAAAGTAATAATTATGTGGGTGGGGGGAAGAAGTAAGAACGATTTCACCATATGGCTTTAGATGAAAAAAAGAACAAGCTCATTAACTTCGAAACCAAATCAGAACAAAACTAGAAACCAAGATCAGAGGAAACCCATGGCAAGCATAACTTAAGCACAGAACGTTTAAAAGAGAAAGAAAAGAAAGAAAATGGTTAAAACGATGGCCTACCTCACCAAGAATACCAATTTGAGCAGAACTTGGGCCAACTCTTCCAGGTCTAAACACTTCTACTTGCTTCCCTGCCAAGTGTTTGATTTATGCCTTCTAATATCCATAACACAAGAGTCTCTCAATTCCTGCAAATAGCCATGTTCATGTATTTATGGCAAAAGAAAGACGAGACGTGGTCACGCAATTATGGCAAAAGAATACAAGCAGCAAACCCATTAAATTGGTCACCGACACGACGAAATTATATTGTCTTTCTCCAGAAGAAAGGGTTGACCGTAATCTTCGATTCCTCACCATCCGTATCGCCCATAAGGAAATTAGTCGGGTTTACACTTTATTGATGGATCACCGTCGACTTTGACTTTAGGGTAAGTCTGAGCCATAGATCATTCATTTGAGTTCTATATGGTTTAACAATTTAATCGAACTCATATAATATTTACAAAATTAATTTATGCATCGAACGATTCAACCCTAACATTGCATCAATCAACACGATCATAGATGCTCATCAAATACTCCGGTCCCAATCCATTCGCCTATCTTCCATGTAAATAAATTGAACCTAGCCTAGCCATGATAATCTGACAAAACTCAAAAAAAATTTGTGAATTATAAGAGTATGAACAGGGGAATCCTGCTTGACTTTTGTTGCTCGTGAGAAATTATTGCATGCCACAAATCGTCAAATATGCCAGAGTGGATTCCATTCATCCCATGCTTATCTTAATAACGGATGGTATTTGATGGCATCTCGATGGTGAGTCGCTGCATCAGCATGGCTATGCACGCAATACATGCAACAAATTCTTTTATGAAAAATGGTTTTTTTCCGCAAACCTTCTCCCTTCAAATGCTTGAAACTTTGAATAGTATATTTGAAATAATTAAACATATCTTACAAAAAAAAAGAAAATAATTAAACATAGAAGGAAACCAAGCTAATAGCCATCAGCCCATCACCTTTTTTAACGTAGCTAACGTTAATAACTAACAATGATAATTGCCACCTCCACCGGATTAGACCGCCCTTCGACCGGGTCCAACGGACAGCACCACACAATTTTAGTCCGGCACGTTGTATCCACCCATTTTGATCTCCTTTTGCCCCAATCAATGAGAGGCTCATCCTATCATTACCAACCCAAGATGGGACCACCAGTTGGGGGGTCGAGATCAGTTCTGCCAAATGATGGTCATGGATCACCCGGGGACTAATACCTAAACCAAAATAATAGTTATTGATTAATAAGATAAAAAATTAAGATATAATTAAATGTTAAACATACTAAACAGTAAACGTGTCACATGTATACCATGGCAGTTTGTAGTATTTTTAGTATGAGCATGACATTAGCTTGTCTTCAAATTGACTTGGTCCATGGGCATCAGTACCTCTCATGGAAAGGAGCAGGAGATTAAATTAAGGTTTAGGTGCGACCAAGGAAACAGCGTCGTGCTAAATTTGAATCTAGCGTGATTTGGAGGCAGTACAGGTGGATTGTGACGCAATTGATTACAGTTGCATGACAAAGTCTCTTTTCTTTCCTTTGGTAAGATGGGTGAATTAAATAATATGAGTATAGATATCTCCATAAAATGGGAATATAAATTTTAAAAATCATGATGTGTTGAAGAATCCTACAGTGTAGTCTTAGTGTGATTGGCTACATAACATGCCATTCCATCTGCAGCACTAATTGGCTTCTTTTTAGAATGTAAAACTTCAATAGAAAGCGGGGTACACATCATCCACAAGCAATCATATAATAATGGATGGATTACAACATCAGTAGAGAGAGGATTCGAAAGTCATTTGATAACCGTTAAGAAATTTTTCTCTAAATAAATATGAGAAGCACTCAACCTCCATATGTTATAAACAATCCTTCTTATATAGCTTATAACTCCGCCAATGGTATAGTGGTACTAAAAGTCTTGGTACCTTCAATAGCTAAAAGAGTTCCATCAGGAGCCTTTATCGCAAATCTGCTTCACCAAAAGCACCTCTCTCATGAAAACTGCCTTTAAAATTGATCTTTATAAAGTAGGAAGGTGGTAGCTCCCAAAAGAGAAAATTATAAAAAGACATCACTTCAAGGTTGGGCAAGTTACACTTGGATCCCAAAAATTTGGAAGTTTCAATTCATCACCAAACTTTATTTTATTGTAATGGAGCCCAACCACCTATTTAGATCCTGATACTATTAACATAGTGACAAAAAGATAAAATATCTTTCATTCAAAAAGATAAGATTGTAGCTTTCATGCAGTCACAAAGAGCTCTATCTTCTGTTGAATATCCATCTACTTTAATCTCAAAGCGCTCCATCCACTATATCCATCAACTTGCACAACTCTCAAAGTGCTCTATCCTCTATCATTCATCTACTTGCACTAATCTCAAATTACTCCATCCTCTGTCACCATCCACCTGTATAGATCTTAAGCACTCCATTTATCATCCATTCACCCATATAGATCTCGAAGCGCTCGATCCTGTATCATCCATCCACTTATATAGATCTTAAAATACTTTATCATCTATTATTCATCCACTTATATAGACTTTAAAGTACTTCATTCTCTATCATCCATCTGCTTGCACAGATCTAAAAGTACTCCATATTCTCCTACCACCCCTCATGCAGATCTCAAAGCATTCCACCCTTCATCATTCATGTATCTACATAAATCTTAAAATGCTCCTCTATCATCCATCTACCTGTACAACTCTCAAAGCACTCCATCCTCTATCATCCGTCAACTGCACAAATCTCAAAGGGCTCCATATCCTATCATTCATCTGCTAACATAAATGTCAAAGCACTTAATCCTCTATCATTTATCCATTGTATGATCTTAAAGCACTCCATCCTTCATTATCCATTCATATACATAGATCTCAAAGCACTTTATCCTTTGTCATCCATCTACTTATATAGATCTCAAAGTACTCCATCCTCTATCATCTATCTGTCTACACAAATCTTAATACACTCCATCTTCTATTATTTAGCCAACTGCATAGATCTCAAGCACTCTTCTATTGTTCATCTTCTACACATATCTTAAAGAGCTCCATTCTCTGTTATCCATCTATCTGTATAGATCTTAAAGCACTCCATCCTTTATCATATATCTGCTTATATAGATCTTAAAATACTTCATCCTCTGTCATTCATTCATCTGAAAAATTTCAATCCATTCCATCCTTTATCATCCATCCACCTACATAGATCTCAAAGCACTTCATTTTATATCATCCATCTACTGGCACAAATCTCAAAAAAATCTATTCTTTGTCATTCATCTACCTGTACATATCTTAAAGTACTCTATCTTTTATCATTCATCCACCTATATAGACCACAAATCAATCCATCCTTTGTCATCCACCTATCTGCACAAAAAGCAATCAATATTTTGTCATGCATCTACTTGCATAAATTTTGAAGCGTTGTATCCATATGACTCTTCTTTCCATCTTGTTCAATTTTAGATGTGCAATCAAGCCGAACCGAGTTGGGTATCTGAAAGCTTGGGCTCAACTTGACTTAAGATACTCAAGCTCGAAACTCGACTCAAGATCCATCGAGTCTTAATATCCCAACTCAAGCTTAGCTCAATGAAAATAGGCAAAGATCGACTCGACTCAACTTGAATATTAACCAAGCCATACTCGAGCTTGAAGTCAAGCCTTAATCTACTAATAATATATATTATAATAAAATAATATTATTAAAATATATATAAACTCAAGTATGCTCACGAGCTTTCGAGCTGAGTATCCTACTACTCTAGCTCGATTCGAAAAACTATTCAAGCTCAATAATAATCGAGTTGAATCGAGCTCGAGTCGAGCTAGGACTTGAGTCGAGCTCGATTAGCTCGTGGGCAGCTCGACCCATTTGCACTTCTATTCAATTTACACCAAAACAAGAGTACCTTGCTAAGTTAGTGAGAATGATAGTTATAAAATTTGGTTAGTATATGACTCCCATATAATAAAGTTTTGTAACAGAGATAGATGGATTATGTTGCAACAAATTTGAAGTTTTAGTAGTCAACAAATACTTTTCTAATTATTTAGAATTTAAGTGTAAGTGACCCAAAAGTCTCTGTATTTTTTTCTAGTATATGTGTGTATGTATCTGTGATGATCCGAATTTTTTTTGCATGAATATTAAAGCAATAGAAAAAAATCGTTAAGATTAAAGGGTACTTGGTTTGCGACCAGAATTAAAATCAGAATGAATTGAACTCAGAATCAGAATGGCCAAATCCTCCAAAGCACTTGGTTCGTGATCAAAATTAAATTGAAATGAAAATTTGAATTCATAGGAGAGAGTGGGATTGAGTTCTAGGTAGATTGGATCATTCTTATTCCATCTTGAAATAAAAATTAGAATGGGACTCCTTCCAACCAAATGGTTGGAATGGAAGTTATCTATTTTTATTCCGATTCTGGACCCCCACTCCCCCAATCAAGCACTTCCTAAACCCCTTGCACAAATCTCAAAGCAAAGACAAGAAATAAAAAAAATTGAATTGAAACCTCATGCACATAGCACATGAGGCAGGGGACAGAAGACTCCCAATAAAAATCTTCCTCTTCTCCATTTCCAACTCGAAGAATGGGTCCTAGGGTAGCCAAACCCTAGGATCCGTGGTCTATATCGGGAGTCTTCTTTTTTCCATTTGCAACTCGAAGAAGGAATCCTAAGGCAGCCAAATCCTAAGATCCGTGGTCTATAAAATGCCCCTCCCCTCCTAGCCACCTTACCCCAGAATCCTTTCCACCGCCAGTGAGAAATCCTCAGATTTTTGTTTAATTTTTCATGGATGATCTTTGAGAGTTTTTCGATAAATCGGCCATGCGATCTCATCGGAGTCCAGGTAGGGCCAAGAACCTCCTCTTTCCTTTCTTCTCATCGAAAATTGGATCACCATAGATAGGGTTTTGGCTGGCGAGGTATTGGACTTGTGTAGAATAGGACCATCCCTTGTTCTTCTTCCCTTCTCCCTTCAAACTAGTCGTCGTTACTAGATATAGGCTGCACTCAAGCAGTCGAGGTCAGTGTCGTCGGAGTCTACCGATGTCAGGTAGGGGTCGTCACCATCATCGAGGGTCATGCTATGGATGGGTGGTTGGCTCTAAAGCCTTCCACGCCTCCTCTATTTTCCAAGCAGAGAAAATGAGAAAAACAAAAGGGAGAAAAAGAAAAAAAAAAGGGAGAGAGAAAGAGAGTTCCCTCTCCCTCTTTTACTCTCTTTACTCTCTCTCTCCTCTTTCCCTATGAGTTTCTCTCTTTATTCTCTCTTTAGAATTTTCTCTCTCTAAAAATTTTATAGACAAGTGGAGGGTTCAAGTATATGATAGGTTTGAGTCGACATTAGGAGATGTTTTAGACTAAATTGTGAGATCTCGGGTCCCAAGCTAGCATCGTACAACCATCTATCCTAATTTTTCTATAATTTTTCATCAGAAATTTTTGACATTACAATCGGTTTGATAGTGAAGATTAGCTCTATAGGTGAGCAATTAGTGGGGCAAGATGGTGTTAAGTCGAATATTTTGTCTCAAGTTCATAGATCAAGGAGTTCATCAATTATTGGATTTGAGTCAATCACTGACAAAGGTATGGATTCTTTAACACGATCACTTACATGTTTATAGAAATTAAATCTATATGATTAATATATATTCTATATCTATCGGTATATATATTACATATTGTTTAATTAATATTGCTTGAATTAAGATTAATTGGTGCTTAATGATTACTGAGTAAGAAAATATGATTTAACATGATTGATGAGATGATCGGCATGTAGGTTAGCCAGTCATACAAGAAACATGGTGTATATGTCGGATCAGTCTCAAACTAGAATACAACTTGCCCTGACAGAGGCTGGAGCATGACCGTGACTAATCTAATATCGAAAATCAGATTATGATTTTAATAATATGGATGGGATATGAGTGGTGTTTGAGCTGTTTGGCCATACAAGAACATGGTATGTGTGCTGGATCAACCTCGGACTGGGATGCAGCATTGTGTTTGGTCGACCATAGGCTGAAACGTGGTTGTAATTAGTCTAATACCAAAAAGACAAATATAAAGTATGAGAAAGGGGAGCATATGTATAGTAGGTCATGTGTGAAACATGGCATATCAGCCGCGAGCTGAGATGTTTGGCCTGTCACGAGTTGGAGCATGGCTGTGACAAATTCAATATCGAAATCAAATCAAGATGATAAACCGTATTAATTGAAGTGTAGCTGGGCTAGCCGACACATGTGAAATATGATATTGTGATATCAATCACGGGCTAAGATATGATTGCCGGCCATGGGTGGAAATATGGTGGCCTACCACAGATTGGAGCATGAGCAGATCACCAGTGCCGAAATAATAATATTGTTTAGATCAGAACTGTGTTAACCATATTATGACAAGTAATTTTTTCGAAAGACTACTGAATAGAATTGCTGATTAGCAACATGTGTCATGTTAAACATAATTTTGATAATATTATTCAACTATCATATTGATGATGTATGAATCTTATTACTTTCGTAACATTTATGTATATTTGTTAAAAGATATTTCATATTCATATTGGTATGAGTATGGAGAATTCTTACTGAGCTGTAAAGCTCACAACCTTTATTTTTTTTTCAGAGTTGCAGGATATATAGTTTCGAATGGGTCTGATTTAGAGTTCGAGAAATAAAGTAATTTTATAGACCTTGCATATTTTTTAAAACTTGTCCGAGAGAATGTGTGGCTATCATGTATCTGACTCCGATGCTGGATTTGGAGCATGATAATGTTTGTGTGTGTGTGTGTGTAAGTTACTCTGTATCACAAGAATGCATATTTTTCCTCCTATCATATGCATAACTTATATACGATTTTGGAGGATCATGAGAGACGAGGGTGGAGGATAGACAAATCTTACTGCCATACAAGCACAAAATTTAAAAAAAGTTACCACTACCATCAAAATGTTGCATAGTTACAACAATACAATACTCCCGTCGACAACCCAATATGTTTGCAATTAATCATCACATATTAGATAGCTAAAACTTATAACTTACTTTTGTGATTGCTTCAAAAGGAATGAAGTAAAGCTATCTTGAGGCTAACCCATAAAGGGCCTCAATAGAGCGAATTTTTAGGTCCATCTAGCTCAGGCAAGTCTAGTCGCATAGGCAACCGGTGCACCCCCTCTAACTTAATAACTAGAAAGAAAGAATGCAAAGTCATATTTCCACTTGTCACGGGGCAAAATGTAACCCATGAGTCCAAACGTTACAACCAAACTACACGCTCATATCATGTCTAATTGTTATTCAAAGCAAAAAAAACACAACCAATCATTCTCATCATTATCACAATAAGACCATTTTCAGTTTTCATCCATTCCAAGTTTTAATTTATGATTTCGAAAAAAGCATATTCCAAGTCGCGGAGTGTCCATGCACTATAACAAATTAATCCAGTTCAAGAGCATTCATAAAACACTGACATCAAAAAGAATTATTGTCGATTATATTAATTATAGTATAGATGCAAACAGATGTAAAACAAGAATTTATATTTAAAAAAGAAAGGCAGGCATGTAACAGGAATTTATATGTAAAATAAAGGAAGGCATGTAAAAAAAGGATTTATATGATATTGTTAATTATATTCATTACATGCATTAACGTAATCTTCATTCAACTAGGCATTTCAAACATTGCTTAATTAGCAATGTCCTTATCATTCTTTTCTGCCGTAGAAAGAAATCTTGCCATACCTTCCACCATGCATCTCTTAAGTAACAGTACATTACGTACAAACACAGAAAGCAACAAGTTTTCAAATGATAAAATTATATTTAGTTGACGTTCGGTGGCCCAGCACCGGGTGAGAACAACAATTGTTAGACTAATAATTGTCTCATGGAGAATAAATGATAAAATTTTAATTAATTGACGTTCGGTGCTCTCTTTTTGCCGAGCACCAGGTAAGAACAACAATTCTTAGACTTATAATTGTCTCATGGGAACTAGTCAATAAAGAAAGTGAACTCTCCATGCTCGTAAGTCACGTTGCATGCCTCCCATGGTCTTTTTTTCTGAAAAAGTATTGCATCTTTCCATTCAACTCTGGTTGTTGTTAGAATAGGAACGGAATTCTCTGCGGTATTTTTATGGGATTCTCTGCGATACTTAAAAGTATCGTAGAGTACTGCACATATGTCACACTCCGAATCCAACAGTCAGTTCGGATACGTGATGGCTGCACACTCCTTAGAACAAGCCCTAAAGAATATGCAAGGTCAAAAGTAATTCCTTACAACCTCAATATCCATAATATCTAATTTCAATAATAATTTATAAATCTTACATAATTACAATTAAAATTCTTTCAATCCTCTGATCAGATATCATGACATTCTATCTATTCATCTGCTCACCCGCAATTCAAACCATAGCCAATCATGAGCGTCCTGTATATTTGAAAAGAAAAGAAAGATGAAGGGATGTAAGCTTTACAGCCCAGTAAGAATTTTCAAATCACACTGGTATAATAATATAATATAAAAATAAGAATAAGTAATAAAACATAAAATCTCATGTTCAATATCTGAAATAATACAAACATCCACAAATTATCTGTTTTGTCAAAAGAGATGCATCATCATATGTTAACGGTGAAATACTGTTGTTCAACGATTGTTTCATGTCTTATCTTTCATTTCTCTTTCATTATCACATGATCTTTAACTATTTTTTTTTGGCTTTGGACTAACCAAGTCTATACCTCAGTCACCATCCGAATAATTTTCTCTTATAAGCCTTTCAAGGCTGTCCCAAGATGAGCTCCTGGCCAGCTGTCCCACGTACGAAAGTCCGTGGGGGCTGTCCCAGGCATAAGCTCCTGGCGGACTGTCCCAGACATGAGCTTCTGGCCGGCTGATCCACGTATAAGCCGTGGAGGCTGTCCCAGACATAAGCTCCTGGCGGGCTGTCTCAGGTATAAACTCCTGACAGGCTGTTCCACATGACAAGGCTAGTCCAAACCATATCTCTTTTCATTTAATTATTATATGTTGGTTTTACCAAATCAATTTTGATATACACTGTGATCAAATTCGATATGTTATATCCATATAATCATGCCATCAACCATTGATACATATATATATTGACATAATAGTGTCTCGGATATAGCAAATTCATCGATCTCAAATCCAATGATGCAAAACCAATGATGCAAGACCAACGGTAAAATAGCATATATAATGGTGATCATGTACAGAGATTTTTACCTTTATCGATGACTGATCTAAATACAGAAATTGATGAGCTCCTCAATCTACGTATCCGAAATCAAGATATTTTACTCCATATCTTCTTGTACAACAATTACATTTTACATAATCAGAGTTAAACATAAAAATCATACATGAAGAAATTATGGATAAACGATCCTAATAACATAAATCCAGGACTACTTCTATGATTCACCAAATTAAAATTTATCCAAGTATCTGGACCCTCCACTGATCCACAAGACTTCTAGAGAGAGAAAATTAATGAAGAGAGAGAAAATTTTAAAGAGAAAAAGTAGAGAGAGAAAGTGGAGAGAGAATCTTCATATCTTTCAGATGAGATAATCATGATCGAAATCATCAGAGGTCATATCAAAGTGACTCAATATAGATTAACCATGATCGATATTATAAATTTCGAATAAGGATCGGACTAGGATCTAACCTACTGCACGAATTTTGAAGTGATTTCAGATCATCTTATTTTATTTCAAATTTATCCTAAAGTCCGTGATGCAATTAGAGAGGGATAGTAGAAAGATCTTAGAGAGAGAAAATTTTAGAGAGAGAAAGTAGAGAGAGAATCTATAGAGAGAGTAGAGAGAGAAGGTAGAGAGAGGAGAGAGAAAAGAGTGAGACTCTCTCACATTTTCTTCCTTTT